>PVJN01022851.1:0-32308 GCA_004026805.1 Lasiurus borealis | reverse complement strand
GGTGGCTTGCTTGTTTTTCCAAAATAACCTCATGCAGATCAGCCTGTCTCGGAGCATAGACGTGGAAGCTGGTCTTTTTTTCTGGGTGGGTCCCGGGAGACCTTCTTTAGATCTGAGCTCACCTCTAGGCCTCTTAAGCTTTCAGTTTTCAGCTGGCCTTTCTGGGGTGAATTATTCATCGATGCTCTTAAGAAGCATCTGGATGCTTCGATGCTAACGCAGTCAGCTGACCCTGATGGTCCTCTCAGGGTGTCACCCAGTCCTGTGTAGGATTTGACTATTTCATGGAAATGAAGAAAGCTGGTTTCAGCTGGGTTTGTTCAAGTTATGTTACCTGCAACCGGATGTACACATTACAGTGGTACCTCGAGATATGAGTTTAATTCGTTCCGTAACCTTGAGGCGTGGGAAACTATGAGATGCTCGAGTCGCGGTAAACTGGTGGGTCGTGTGCAGCCGGCCGATCAGCGAAATTACTCCTATCTCAAATGTTGCTCGCACTTCAAAGCAAAATCGCTTGTATCTCAAAAATCTCGTATGTTAGGACACTCGTATCTTGAGGTACCATTGCATTTGTATGGCTCCTCAGGACTGGAAGCGAAAAAGAAAGTGAGGATTAAAAAGAAAACGCCTTGAGCCCCACTGTGGTGACTCAGTGGCTGAGCATCGACTTGTGATCCGGGAGGTCAGGGTTCAATTCCCAGTCAGGACACATCCCCGGGTTGCAGGCTCCATCCCCAGTGGGGGGCATGCAGGAGATAGCCGATCAATGATTCTCTCTCATCATTGATGTTTCTCTCTCTCTCCCTTTTCCTTCCTCTCTGAAATCCATAAAAATGCATTTTTTAAAACAGAGCACATATCTTTAAAGTTCTGGAAGAGTTTTAGAGAGGGTCGGAGTTTGAAAGCGGTGTTTCCCATTGGTCAGATGTAACGAACCGGAGAAACGGGTGATATGGAAAACACGCTCACTGCTGGGCTCTTTCCGTGCCAGCCTGGCCCCCAGACGCCGCTCCCACTGAGTCTGGAGAAGGATCCCGGGTCGTGGGACCCTCCTTTGTCCCTGGCTCCCCTGGGGCGCCACCTGCGGAGTTCTTTTTACCCAGCCCGCCTTGTCCTGGGCTTTCAGCTGACAGCGTTTCTCTCTTTTGCATTATTTTTCTCTGAGGCACGTTCTTTAAGAACATACTGCCTTTCCACATTTTGTTGTGTGGTTTTTTTTAATTTAGATCTATTAGAGAGACTGTGTTCTGTATCTCAAGCATCAGTAGAGAAAGCCCGAGACGGGTTAGAGGAGCTCACGTGACAGCAGCTTCAATCAGGACATTCTTTCATAGGCAAACCTATGACACTTCAATTGTCACAGATCATTTTAAACACCTGCAGCCATAGATGCTCTCCTGGGTGTGATCGAGACCCTGGGAATTCCCGGACTTGTCGCGACCCTAGAGTTCGTTTCTCCCAGTTCGTTGGGCCTCACCGTGAGGCCCGGGAAGCGCAGCCTTGCTGTCCACCTGTCCAGGGTCACGCCATCCAGGCTTCCTGGCGCCCGAGTCCCAGAGCCACGTCCTTGATCCTGAAGTCAGGCCTCCCGTGTTCGAGGTGAAATCCCACCTCACTTTGCAGAATGCACCACATCACAACTGCCAGCTTTGCCGAAACCGGTGTGGCTCAGTGGATAGAGCGTCGGCCTGCGGATTGAAAGGTCCCAGGTTTGATTCCGGTCAAGGGCATGTATCTTGGTGGTGGGCACATCCCCAGTGGGCGGCCTGCAGGAGGCGGCTGATCGATATCTCTTTCTCATCCATGTTTCTAACTGTCTATCCCTCTCCCTTCCTCTCTGTAAAAAAAAATCAATAAAATATATATTTTTAAAAAACTGCCAGCTTACCATGGCACCTCTCTGTAGGCAGATCTGTGGATTCGGGGGAAGTGGAAGAGAGGAAATGTGCAAATGAAGGTAGCTGCCAGGAAAGAGGACAGCAACCCGCCAGCCTCCCGCTGGTTCTCCAACGCCTGCTCCCCGCTGGGGAGCCAGGAAAAGCAGCCGGGGGACCGGTGCCAGCGAGGCGTGGGGTTCTCTCCATGAGGACCCCTTGATCTTTGTGTAGATCTAAGCCGAGCGTTGAGGACAGCACTTTCGCTCCTGACCCGGGGATGGGTTAGTAAGAGACACGGGGGCGATGTTGGCTCATCGGAGTGTGTGCAGTGCACACCCGGGAGGCAGCTTCAGCTCCTGAGGCCCTGGCTGGGTGGCTCAGTTGCTTAGATTCCTCATACTCCAGGGTTGCAGGTTCGATTCCTGGTCAGGGCACATATAAGAATCCACCAGTGAATGCATGAATAAGTGGAACAACAAGTTGATGGGGTTTTTTTCCTCTTTCTCTCTTAAAAAAAATCAATTAAAATATTTTTTGAAAAGTCCCCCAGTTAAACGATAGCATAAACATCACCCCCAAGTCGTCTCTACCGCCTTTGAAAACTTATTTGCTGCCCAGATTTGTCCCCATGGCCTTGACACTATGGCTCTTTTTTTATTGATTTAATTTATTTCTTATTCTAAATTTAAACATTTGGACACAGTGCACGTGCTTCCCGGAATTTAGAGCAGGGAGGCTCAACGGGAGATGATGGGGGCGTGGCGGCCCTCAGCCCCGTGCTATGTGGAAGCCACTGCGTGGACCCCCGTGGCCTGTGCTCTACATGGAGTCCATAGGCGATCCACGGCTCCACCCGTGAGCCAGGACTCGCCGTGCAAGCCTCCATCGCAGGAGCTTCCTCGCATACGGTTGGGGGGCGGGAGGGATTTGTGGATTCCGGCTGTGGGCGTTTGGTGATGATTTTTTAAACTTACAAAAAAAAGCACTGGCGTCATCCGTCACCCCTGACCTCGGCCTGTGGAAGGTGACATGCCCACTTTTCTGTTTCAGGAACCTCTCGAAGAAATACCAGCCCAAAAAGAACTCGAAGGAGGAAGAAGAGTACAGGTGCGTGCAGCGGTGTGATGACGTGGCCCTCTCGGCGCCACGGGTGGTGGTGGTGAGGGACAGGGGAGGTGGAGACCCACAGAAACGGGCCGCATTCTCTCCTCACATCCGTGTCCGGTTTTAAATGGGGAGAGAAGAGCAAAAACCGGCTTAAGGCGCTTTCCTTGTGCTGAGTCACTAGACCTTTTGCAGAGGGTTTAGTGAGGGTGATTAGGAAAAGCCTGGGACAGAATCCACGCACATGCAGGGAGGATGGATTATGCGTTTTACAACAAGCATGTCAAACTCGCGGCCCGCGGGCCACATGTGGCCCACAACTAATACAATATAACAGTCTGTCAGAAACATTTTAATAAAAATTTTGTAATTTAATTTTTACAATGTCCTGTTATACATAATTATTAATAATGACCTACAATGTTCGCCAATGGCTGATGACTAGAATCATGTTGCTTTCATTTCCCTTAAGCGCAGGTGCACCATTTCTCTCCACTAATACCAGCAGCGAATATTTTAGCAGCCGATGGCCATGTCATTAGTCTTGGACTAACTTGTTTGGTGTGTGAAACAGGAAATATTTCGCTTTCAAAGAACAAGAAAAATAGGTTTATTTGCGTTATGCTTATTGATTATTATTCAATGTCTGGTAAATTAATGTTCAAGAAAAATATTAACTTTTATTAAAATGCCCTATTATTTTATGTTCGTGATGGTTCATGTATTTCAGCCCTTCGTCTTCAGCACGTCTCTATCGAAATAAACCCACGTTTCTCTGAAATTGGAAGCTTTTGTTTTTTGCGGCCACGTCACCTTAAACCTCATTGATCTGGCCCGTGCTAGCCTTGAGTTTGACATGCTTGTTGTACAATCTTGATTTGGTTTTGTAATATCAAAAGTCTCATTCAGTCTCATTCATCCAAGAAATATGTCCATTTCATTAAAATGCCAGTGACGAAGGCATTTTAACATGGGCAGTCCCAAAGCATTATGCCTCTAACTTGGGGCTAAAGGTCTATTAGGTTCATTCATACAGCATGTATATGTGTTTTGGGTTCTATTTGCACCAAGTACAGTGGTACCTCAAGATACGAGTGCCCTAACATACGAGATTTTTGAGATACGAGCTGTCGAGCGAGTGATTTTTGCTTTGAAATATGAGCAACATTTGAGATAGGAGTCATCGCGCAGATCAGCCGGCTGCACACGACCCACCAGTTTACCTCGACTCGAGCGTCTCATCGTTTCCCACGCCTCAAGGTTACGGAACAAATTAAACTCGTATCTCGAGGTACCACTGTATCAGCAAAGCCAGTGATTGCCCTGCATAGAGCAGTTCAGTTTCCACAAAATGAAAAGAGTTTCTGTTGTAATTAATTCTGACCTGTTTCAATGAAACACTCTCATGTGTAATGAATTGCCAGGCTCCTGTGGGAGCTGATTTTAATGACTGTCTCTCCGGCGTAAAGCGGTGTGAGCATGGACGTGACCTCGTTTGAAAAGTGGCGTGTCAGAGCTCTGGTTTCCTGCAGACCGTATACACCTTTCGCCGTTTACCGAGGAAGGCGCGTGTGTTCTGCCCCCAGGTACACGGCGTGCAGAGCCTTCCTTTCCACCCTGAACGAAATGAACGATTACGCGGGGCAGCACGAAGTCGTCTCGGAGAACCTGACCTCGCAGATCCTCGCGGGGCTGGCGCGCTACGTCCAGGAACTGAAGCAGGAAAGGAAATCGGTACGGAATTTATTTTTCTTTCACAGATAAGGGGCCTGTCTCTAGAAACCTTAAAAGGAAATGGAATCATAGGTGGCGGGACTTACACTGAGAATCGTGTACAAGGAATGGACCTTGTTCCTAGGTCTTTGCAATTTCAGGGGCCCCTCCCATACTCTGAAGCATGTCTGTGGGCCCCAGAATACTAATTCCTTTGAGCAGTTTAACTATATTGCAGCATGTCAGTCATGCCAGGATAAGCAGTATGATACGGAGTGTGCTGAGTGGAATAAGCAGTATTAAAATGAATGCTTACAAGGACTTTTAAAAAGCAAGAAAGATGACCCCATTCCACCCACTTGATGCCGTAGCTCATCTGTTACTATCTAACGAGGACCTTTTTGCTTCTCTTGACACCATTACAATCTCTTCATGGCTTTTATTGTAAACTAGAGGCCCGGTGCATGGGCAGGGGTGGGGGGGCTCCTTCAGCCCAGCCTACCCATCTTCAATCTGGCACCCCTCAAAGGATGTCCTACTGCTGGTTTACAGGGATCAGGCCTAAATGAGCAGTCGGACATCCCTCTCACAATCCAGGACTGCTGGCTCCTAACTGCTCACCTGCTTGATTGCTCCTAGCCACTTCTGCCTGCCATCCTTATCACCCCCTAACCACTCCCCTGCCAGCCTGATCGACACCTAACTGCTCCCCTGTCAGCCCAGTCACCCTCAACTGCACTGTTGGCAGACCTGGTCACCCCAGTTGCCCTCCCCTGCAGATCTGTTCCCTCCCAACTGCCCTTTCCTGCAGGCCTGGTCACCCCCAACTGTCCTCCTCTGTCGGTTATCTGGTGGTGGCCATTTTGTGTCCACATAGGGGCAGCCATCTTTGACCACATAGGGGTGGCTATCTTGTGTGTTGGAGTGATGGTCAATTTGCATATTACTCTTTTATGAGATAGGACAAGAGAGAAAAATGTATGCTCGGTGTATTCATAGTCAAGATTTGCCCTAAGAGGTCTATTTTTAAGCCATGATCTATATCATTGAGTTGTGATCGCTTGCTAGGTGCAAAATAATTTGTTAACGATAAAGTACAGAGTTGGGCAGGGACACACTTTTTTGATGTAGTTTTGGGCCCACAAGAGTTCTTGCAGTGCCCTGGATGCGTGAACGAGAAAGATAGCCAGGGCTCCGCCGACGTGGGGAGATGGTCAATAGTAATGACCAGCATCATTACGTCATTCAGTTCTGATCGTTGCCACAAGCACCAAACTTTTAGGTCTCGCTCCTGTTTCTCAAGACTGACTAGAGACAATGTCTTGCTTAAGTACCATTCTTAACACTCAGTGTAATACCTTTTTTAAAGAAACATTTTTATTGATTTCAGGGAGGAAAGGAGAGAAAGAGAAGAGATAGAAGCATCAATGATGAGAATCATTGATCAGCTGCCTCTTGCGTGCCCTCCATTGGGGATCAAGCCCACAACCCAGGCACGTGCCCTTGACTGGCATCAAACCGGGACCCTTCAGTCCGCAGGCCAACGCTCTATCCACTGAGCCAAACCAGCCAGGGCCGTGTAAAACCTTTTGGGGCCGTTTGATTACAGTGGCGCAATCCTGTCTGCTCCAAGGGACCATTTCACATTTGCAGCCTCGAGTATTTCCAAGCTCCATTCAGAATCCTCGCGGAGAATTATTTTTCTTCTCTATTTTGCTGGTGGAAACAGATGATCCCTGACAAGAGGCTGCATGGGGAAAGGGCTCTCTCTGCAGAAGGGGAGGGTCCTCTGTGTACACGGGAGAGGCAGAAGGAGAAAGGCAGGTGGCGGGAGATGGACATTCTCTTTGCCTTGGGGCCATGGCCTGACAGTGCGTCAGCCGTTTGATGTCTACACTGTCAAATCTCCAAAACAGGCGAGCACTAGCTACCGTGCTTGGGGGAGAGAAGGTGTTCTTTACGCACTGGTTCCCACGTGCGCTGATTTCATTCTCACGTTCCCGAGCCGCTCACCCACGTCATGGCTTGAGTCAGCAGTGTTGGTCCTGACACACAGATCTGGAGGCTGGTCTTTAGGAAAACACGGTGACTTTTCAAAGGCAAATTCTTAAAAAGACAGGCTTGCCGAGACCGGTTTGGCTCAGCAGATAGAGCGTCGGCTTGAGGACTGAAAGGTCCCAGGTTCGATTCCGGCTGGGGGCATGTACCTTGCTTGCGGGCACATCTCCACAGTGGGGTGTGCAGGAGGCGGCTGATCGATGTCTCTCTCTCATCGATGTTTCTGACTTTCTAGCTCTCTCCCTTCCTCTCTGTAAAAAATCAATAAAATATATTTAAAAAAAAAAAGAAAAAGACAGGCTTGCCTTGCAGAACGTTTACAAGCAGAGTGTTTAGGTTCTTCCCTGGCTGGTGTCTGAGCCCTGAGTGTCTCCCCGGGAGCGTGGACACTGGAGGCCGTGCTGCTGGCCCTGGGGTCATTGGTCCCCTCCAAGGGGCCCAGCTGGTCAGCGTTTGGTGAAGTGAAGCCACCGAGCATGGCAGTGAGAAGGAGGCTTTTGGAACTTGAAGCGAGTTTGCCGGGAAGGTATTTTTGTTATGAGTGAATTTGGGAAAATCAGCCTTAAATCAGAGCAGAATGCGACTCCTGTCACGACTGTTCCAGGGTTGCTGGTTTTGGACTTAACTGAGGGTCAAACGCTCCTTCCAGCCAGTCTGAAGGTGGCTCCCCTCCCCAGCACCCACATCTCTGCCCGCAGCGCTCAGCGGTGCGTGAATGAGCCCTGGGCGGGCTGAGAAGGGGCCCGTGTGCAGCCCGCCGCTCTGTGGGTGTGGAGGAAGTTATGCTATTTGTCACAGCATATTTTCTGGATGCTCCTTTTCCTTTGCCCTTTTCAAGTCTGTGTTCCTTTGTTTTCTTCTGTGGAATCTGAGTTTCGTTGAAAATTCCAGACGGTTGACTGTCCTCAATTGAGTGTTTATTCTTTTTTTTTTTTCCCTCTCCCAGTTTTTTTTGTTTTTCTGAGTGTCTGTTCTCACATCAGTGCCATATTTTGCTTTATGACGGAGTTTGAGAAGGTAACGGACTATGCTATTTATACAGTAAAAGCAAACAGCGGTTGTACCTACTTGCGGAGAGAGGACAATAAACATCCCCACACTTGGCTCAGCCTCAGTATGGTTTCTCGCCGAGCTGCATGCTGAGACCTTTGTCGCTGTCATTTTCTGTAGGTTACTGGGATTTTTTTTGGTCTTAGCTATCCCTGGTCACGGGGAAATTTCCAAAACCGTGTGTGAAGGAGGAATGCGCTTGTGTACGTTTAGGGGTCAGCGGAAGCATTGACACGCAAGTGCGCCGAGCTGTCGCCCAGATCCCATCAGGCGTTTCTGAAAGTCTGACTGTGTTTGGAGAGAAACGAAAGCATCTTCCTCCCGGAGAAAGTGGGAGCGTCCCGCTGGGGCCGGGGAGCTGGCATTTCCTGTCTGTCCTGGGAGGGGAGAGGGAAAGAGAGGAGAGGAGAGGAGAGGAGAAGAGGGAGCGGAGGAGAGGAAAGGAGAGGAGGGAGCGGAGTGCCACATAAGTTTTTATTTTAATTTTTATTGATTTCAGAGAGAAAGGGGGAGAAGGAGGGAGAGAGAGAAGGTTCAATGATGAGAATCACGGATGGGCTGCCTCCTGCACACCCCACAGTGGGGATCGAGCCCTCAACCCAGGCAGGTGCCCCTGGCCGGGAATTGAACCTTGACCTCTTGGTTCAGAGGTCGAAGCTCAACCACTGAGCCACGCCGGCCGGGCAGCCACATAAGTTTTGGAGGGGCACATGCTAGAAAGAACCATTGCAAAGAGGTCACAGGCGCCTGGGCCTTTTCTCACATCACGTGCAGCCCTGGGGTCCCGAGTGTGGTTTGGGGTCCCTGCTGTGGCTCAGGAGGCCTTGGCGGAAGCTCGCAGCAGAGCCAGGTCCGCACGCTGCTGGAGAAGCAAATTCACGTTGGTTCTAACCAGCCCCATGAAGGCGCGGCACGAGGATTTACCGGGTGGGGTTTCAGTCAGAGCCATCCCTCCTGCCCCCCAAATGCGCCATAGTCTGAGGACTGTGTCTTCAGGGCGGATCCCGTGCTAGAGCAAAGCCTCTCCTGGGGGTCCCCCACTTTCTGTGATCTCCTGTGTTTCCTGGCCACGTGGCGAGCCCCGAGCTGGCACCAGCCTGGAGCACCGCTCGGGTGTCTCCCTCTTTAAGGGTCTGTCTCTGAATCTCCAAGTGAAGTTGGGGTGATGGGGAGACTTCTCTGAGAATTATATAACACGGGGTCCCTGCTCTCGGAAGGGGACAGTTTGGGAAAGTCGCGTTTCTGAATGGCCCGGGATGCGGGCTGGAAGGGCACAGTGACCCCGCCTGCCCTGGGCCGGCCCCGGCCTGTCTCTCTGCCCACAGCTCTCTCCCCTGAGCACCCCCTCGCCACCGCTTCCCTCCCGTCCCGTCATAAGGGATCCTGTGGCTTCCAGAAACCTGCTTCCACTTCGCACTTCCTCCCAAGTTCACGGCTCCCTCGCTCTGCCCGGCGCTGCTCTCACTTCCCCCCGCGTGACCCTGTCCTGCCGGTGTAGCGCCACGTCGGACGCGCTGTCTTTTCTGTCGCATCCCTGTGTCCGTGATGAGGCTGGAGAAACGGAACCCCGAGGCCTGCTGGGTCCACAGACACTAAAAGGGGCGGCTGGATGCGGCTGGCTGTGAGAGAGGCGTTTACAGCCGTGAACGTGACCGCGCAGGCGGCGAGAGCATCCCTGTGAAGCAGTGGTTCTCAACCTTCCTAATGCCGCGACCCTTTAACACAGCTCCTCATGGGGTGGTGACCCCCAACCATGAAATTATTTCCGTTGCTGCTTCATCACTGTCATTTTGCAACTGTTACGAATCGTAATGAAAATACCTGTGTTTTCCGATGGTCTGAGGCTTAGATGGGTCCCACAGGGTGAGAACCGCTGTTGTAAAGAGGCGCTGACTTTCCCCCGAGAACCTGCTCTTCCCCTGCCCCCAGCCCCAGCCCCAGCCCCCAGCCCCAGCGGTCAGGTCAGCTGCCTCTGTGACTCAGCTGAGCCTTCTTATCGGACCGGTCAGGTGAGACTCAGGCTGTGCGACAGACAAGGAAGGGGGGAGGGTGTGGTCCCTCCCCACTTACCTCCCCTCCGCACCTCCCCCCTTACCTGTCCGCCAGAAAGCAGGCCAAACTCAGCGGTCACTGAAGGGAGCGTGGAGGGCGAGTGGAGAGGGGCCCGGAGAAGCCATCAGGATGCCCAGCTCCACGGGCCGCTCCGGACACGGGCTGGCTCCCGGCGGCTGCCTGACCAGAGCTGCGGCCTGGGGCGGGGGACCCAGCCGGCCGAGAGAGAGCATCGTAGCTGGGGGGCTGCACGTGTCCAGTGATTCGCCGGAACCTCCCCATGGCAACCCCCACAGAACCGGAGGGTGAGGAGCCTGCTCAGGTGCCCGGGCCGGTCGGGACCACCTGGAGTCACCCCGACATCTGAGCATGTCCCCGCCCACATCTGGTCCGAGGCAAGCGCGCATCCCCCCAACTTTCCGGATCGAAGGGCCGTGGCCTCTGGGCCTCTCCCGCCGCCTCTCCTGCCCCCCCTGGTCCACGTGTTTGTCATCTCCAGGGTGGGGAGAGCCCGCCACCTGGAACCTTCCTTCGCAGCATGATGCTCCCGCAGCCGTCACCCCTGCTCCCGCCCACCCAGACACAAAGCCCACAGACTCCCCCTTTCCTCCCTGACCCCCGGCTCCTCCTGTGTGCAGGCTCACTCTGATCTAGTCCCCTGGTGTCACCAGCAGGCACATCCCTGCCCCAGGGCCGCCGCAGGGAGCAGGAGGCGAATCTACCTCCAGTTTAAAAAGACCTAAGTAGCCCTACTGGTGTGGCCCAGTGGATAGAGCGTCAGCCTGCGGACTGAAAGGTCTCAAGTTCGATTCCGGTCAAGGGCATGTACCTTGGTTGCGGGCACATCCCCAGTGAGAGGTGTGCAGGAGGCAGCTGATCCATGTCTCTCTCTTATCTCTGTAAAAAATCAATAAAATAAATGTTATAAAAATAAAAAATAGGAAGACCTCAGTGATGGAAGCATCCGCCACACAAAACTCCACACAGATACCGGCAGCGGCATTGTTCATAGCAGCCCCACCGGGAACAGCCCAGGGGCCATCGCTGGGGATGGAGAGGCAATCAGTGGTATTTATCCCCAGCGGAATGTCGCCTGGTGATAGAGAGGACACGGTGACACATGGACGAACCCTGAAAAGATCATTTGCTCAGTGACCATTCTGAGGTGACGAGAGCGGTAGGCCAGTCACCAAAGACGATGTGGTGAGATTCCATTTCTATGAAGCATCTAGAAGCGCGTATCTATAGAGACAGAAAGATGAGTGCTTGCCCAGGACTGGGGAGGTTCTGGGTTTCCTTTGGGGGTGACAGAAACGTCCTCAAATGGATGGTAGTGATGGTTGCGGAACTGTGTGGCTCTAGTAAAAGCCATTGAATGGTGTGAATTGTATGGGATGTCAGTTATATCTCAAAGCCATGAAAAATAAAGATCTAAGTGATTTTTGTCTTAAAACGCCCCTGTCACTTTTACACATGGGGTAGAGAAGTCTTAGGATTCAATTCGAAAGTTTCAAAGGCTATTCTTGTTTTCATTTCCCTTTATTGTTTAACTCTTTAGTTTCTTGGGCGCGCACATGCTGGGTGGTGGGTATTTACCGTATTTACTGGAGTGTAAGACTACTGGGTGTATAAGACGACCCCCAACTTTTGAGAAGATATTCCTGGGTTAAAAAGTCGTCTTATACGCCGGAAAATACGGTAAGTATTCTTCTAGTGGCTGGACTTTCTCTCTCATGTTACTGTGCGCAAAAGGGTGCGCTGATCCCTGCTGTTTCTCGCTTCCAGCACTTTCACGACGGACGGAAGGCCCAGCAGCACATAGAGACCTGCTGGAAGCAGCTCGAGTCGGTGAGTGAGAAGGCGGCCGCGGGGAACGGTCTGGGCCGGTTTTCTCACCGGAATTGAACTTCAGCTTGAATCCGTCAGTAGGTTCAAAGCAAATGAAAACGCCCAAGCAAACGCCTTGGGAGGTTTTCTAATCTGAGGGTAGAGTGTTTCGAGAAACGTTTACCTCCAGGAAAATGTTGAGCCAGAAGAACTCAAGGAGAGTGTTTTTCTAAAAACCACGCAGAAAGAGCAGATCAGGCAGTTGGGGTGAATCTAAATGCGGGTTTTCAAAATAGCATCCTGCCACAGACAGGAGGGGGGGACAGGCCTGGGGTAGGGAGTGGGGGTGGGCTGGAGGGGGTCATTAGGTGATACTTGCAACCATGAAGAATTGTTTAAAAATAAATAAAATAGCATCCCAAGTTATGACACAGCAGTCGAGGGGGGAAGAATGCTCTTTGGAGGGGGGTTAGGGTAAAAGCCAGTGCTCAGAGGGACCTCCTGGTCACCCCTCCCTCCACCCTCACCCCGCTTTCTTCTGCCCCCAGAGCAAGCGGCGATTTGAGCGGGACTGCAAGGAGGCGGACCGGGCGCAGCAGTACTTCGAGAAGATGGACGCCGACATAAACGTCACCAAGGCGGACGTGGAAAAGGTGAGGTGAAAGTGGCCCGCCTCCCGCTTCCCCTTTTCCGTGGCCGTCACCACCCTCCCGGGGGTCGGGCCCCGAGTTCTCCTTTCTGCGCGGCCACAGAAGGCCGCCCAGCGTGGGATGGCTTTCCATTGGTGTCAGCTGCCATGGGAACCTGCGGCTGGAACCCGGGGGGCTGGGGGCGCCGGGCAGTGCGCTCCTGGGTGCCGTCTCCAGGATGCTAAGGCGGGGACTCAGACCCTGAGCCCGGCCCGGGCTGGCGTCTGGAGATTGTGGCTTTCTCTGATGGCTTTTCACAGAAAAGCCACCTCTCTGAGCGCAGGGCGGATGTGCAGCGAGAGCTTGGCTGCCTCCGGGCTTCCGTTCGGCAGATAAGGAGGCTGCCGCCGGGCCCGGCCGCTGAGTGAGTCATCGGGGGGCTAGCAGGTCGCAGCAGCAGCGTGCAATCCTCGGGGTGCAAACCTGCTCTCTGAAAGCGCCAGCATTGGTGCGTGTCTTCCCGCGTTTGCTCCCAGAAGCGGGATGTTCTCTTTATGACCGTCCTCACAGGCTGTACAGAGTCAGGCTGTTCAGTGACAGTCCTCCTTGGTGACTGCCCAGGCCTGTGCTGCGGCCCCAGCCTCCTCCTCCCCTGGGAAAAGCCCGCCTTTTCAGAGGTTTCTTTCCCCAGAGCTTCCTGCCAGGGTCGTGGCAGACGTGATGAGCTGGAAAAGTGTGTATTAGTTAGTTCATTATCTGCCCCTCCTGCCAAATTCCTTGCTTAAAGCCAAGGTGTGTGTCAGTATGCCTCCTCTAGAATTACCTAGTACAGTGGTACCTCGAGATACGAGTGCCCTAACATACGAGATTTTGAGATACAAGCCGTCGAGTTAGCGATTTTTGCTTTGAAATATGAGCAACATTTGAGATAGGAGTCATCACGCGATCGGCCGGCTGCACACGACCCACCAGTTTACCTCGACTCGAGCATCTCATAGTTTCCCACGCCTCAAGGTTATGGAAACAATTAAACTCGTATCTCGAGGTACCACTGTACATTAAAATACACATCCTCATTTATTTACTTGACCAAAAGGTATACTAATATGCTGGAAAAGTTACTATAAGTTACCATAAATTTGTCGTGAGTTCTCATTAAACATTCCAAACTATAAAAAATATTATTCAGTTACAATCGATTGACCCTGACCTGGCCGGTGTGGCTCAGTTGGTTGAGCATCATTCCATGTACCCAAAGGTCCCTGGTTGGATTCCAGGTCGGGGCACATGTCCAGCTTGCGGGTTCAGTGCCAAATCAGAACCCTGACCGGGAATCAAACCAGGGACCTTCTGGTGTATGGAATGATCCTCAACCAACTGAGCCACACCGGCCAGCACTCATTTAATTTCTTCTGACTTTAATTGTTCTTATGCGATAGGACGTTTTTCACTGTATTCAGGTGGAATGTAGAGCACGTGACTTTCATATGTTAATATTAGAGACCGGTGCCTTGCTAAACTCTTCATTTCTATTTTGACTTTTCAGTAGAGACAGTCCTAGCACCAGCATAGAAGGACAGTTTTATTTCTTCTTTTGCAATCCTTCTGCCTTTTGTTTATGTGTCTTATCTCGCTCTGCTGATTCTGACCTCCATTAGGCTGCCAGAAGCAGTAATTGCGGACTCCTTATCTTGGGCTTGAGCGTAAAGAGGGCTTCAGCTGTTTCTCCATTCGGCATGGTTTTAATATGACCTTGATCAGGTTAAGGGATTTCCCTTCTTTTCCTATTTTGCCAAGAGGTTTTGTTAAGCTTGACTTGATATTGAATATCGCCGAGTAAATTTTCTGCTTCCTTTCATCCCATTAATGGGATGGATTTCATGGATCAATTTTCTTATATCCAACCGAGTTAGCATTCCTGGGACAGTTCCAACTAGGTCACTGTGCATTATTTTATTTCACTCAAGATTTTGCATCTGTCAGTCACTGAGATTAGTCTATAATTGTTCTTTGTTCTGGTTTGCTTTACGTACCAGTTTTGTAGGAAACGTACTCATTTTTCTATATTCATAAATAATATATGTGAGGTGAAATTAACAGTTGTTAAATGTTCTGTGATACTGCATTGTGGGAAAGTTTCTAACTACTGATTCGATTCTTTTATGTGTGCTGCTTTAGTTGATCTTAGGGTAATAGTTTTCTAGAAATATCTCCATTTCATCTTAAGGTTTGAAATGATCTCTCACCTTAATTTTTGCTGCATGTGTTGATTATTCATAATGTCATTTGTTTATATTCTTCCCATCCAGCTTTTTAGGGTCATTTTTCCAAAATCATTTTTATTACCATTTTCCAAGAACCAAAATTTGTCTTGGTGCAACTTCTCTTTTCTACTTCTGTTTCTAACTCTCTGTCTCTCCCTTCCTCTCTGTAAAAACACCAATAAAATATACAGTAGTACCTCGAGATACAAGTGCCCTAACATACGAGATTTTTGAGATACGAGCCGTCGAGCGAGCGATTTTTGGTTTGAAATATGAGCAACATTTGAGATGGGAGTCATCCCGCAGATCGGCGGCTGCACACGACCCACCAGTTTACCGCGACTTTAGTGTCTCATAGTTTCCCACGCCTCAAGGTTACGGAACGAATTAAACTCGTATCTCGAGGTACCACTGTATTTTAAAAAAAGAAGTTGAACATGGGAAAATCCATCCACTGATGGTCTTTGACTTCAGTTCAACACCAATGGAACCCCCAGTTTGGGGTGCCGTGGAGAAGGAGACTTTATTCCTGGAGCAGCACTGGCCAGACCCCTCCCGGCTACACAGTGTAACGTGCAAAGCAGTGGGCAAGACAGTACTTCCTAACGGGGTCAATATTTCAAGCCTCATTTGGAGAGGATTTTTTTAACAATCGAAATTCTAAGTTACCATTCATTTCTGTGATAAAATCTCGGGTAACTATTTTTCCTTACAGTTTGCTTCTGCTTGGCACAGCGTTTCATCTAACTACATTCTGAATCTGTTTTTTCTATTTCCACATCGCCCCCAACATGAGTCACCCCATCCTTTTTTTTTTTTTCTAATTTAAGGAACTTCTAATAGAATCATGATTTTTATGGTATTCTCGTTTTTTAAAAGACACTGAATTTGTTGGCGGAATTCCTAAGTCATGTAACGTTCTCATTCATTTTCCTTCGTTCCCTCACTCATTATTCATTGACTGCGCTGGCGAGGTGGGGGTGGCACAGATACCAATACATATGT
Source organism: Lasiurus borealis (assembly GCA_004026805.1). NCBI lineage: Eukaryota > Metazoa > Chordata > Mammalia > Chiroptera > Vespertilionidae > Lasiurus > Lasiurus borealis. The sequence goes on along the minus strand of PVJN01022851.1, from coordinate 16,726 downwards.
AATGACACGATCCTTGACTTTTTTTCTAATCTTTAGTTCACTGTCCGGTGACTTCCCATCTGCCCCCTAACCAACTCTTGACTGGCATTTGGGTGACAAGGACTCTAAAGCCAGCTTTCCTCGGTCCCCCTGCTGTGGCATAACAGCAGAACGCGGGTGAGGACAGCACCTGCACCCCGAATTCTGGTGCTGCCGCCGCTGGTTAGTGTGGCGTCCGGATGGAAAAGGAAAAGGTTATCAAAATGAATGGAATGTGGACTAATATTTCCGAACAGAGGAAACAGTGTTTGCTAAAGGCATGCATGAAACGGAGTTCACGCATGTCAGCCAGTGAATAATTCCCTTTCTCTGAGCCGCCCTCGCCTTGTGACCGTTCGCTCTTACATAATTTCAGAGGCAGAATAGGATATTGTTTCACCAGGCGGCAGTTCCTGGTCACAAGTGGCTGCAGAAACGGTTCAGAGATGCTTCGGGAACTTTGTACCGGTTTCCCCTTGTCCCGCAGGTCTGGTTTCATCCAGCTCCTTCCCCGTCTCGGCTTTGAGGGCCGAGGTGGACCATGAAAAGGTTAACCCGGCTTCTTAATGCCAACACGTTGCAACTCTGAGTGTTGACTGAGCAGAAGAAGTCTCTGCACAAACTGAGAGGTTTCCTGGTTTGGCTCCGTCCTGGGTTCAATTACATAACCTGATTGGAGGAAATGTTTTGCAAACTAAATTCAATGATAATCTGGCCACGACGAGCGCTCAGAGTAGTGGATCGGTTTCTTAGGGCATTTTTTTTTTTAAATTCCATTTATGTGTGACATCATTTGGCTTTGAACAGGATTAGCTTTTAAATCCTACCTAGATGTCCCGAAGGTGGAGTAGAATATGCAATCCTGAGTCACGAATTAAGGTCCAATTCCAAGAGCTAAGTGATGAACTGCACGTTTCTAGTTGTAATCCAATACACGTGTGCTGTTTTGTATGTCACATGTCACACAGGGGACTGTTTCAAAGAGAAGAAGAAAGTTATAGAGTAAAAAATCTGTGCCATTGCCGAGACCGGTTTGGCTCAGTGGATAGAGCGTCGGCCTGCGGATTGAAAGGTCCCGGGTTCGATTCCGGTCGGGGGCATGTACCTTGCTTTCGGGCACATCTCCAGTGGGGTGCGTGCAGGAGGCGGCTGACCGATGTCTCTCTCATCGATGTTTCTGACTTTCTACTCCTCTCCCTTCCTCTCTGTAAAAGAATCAATAAAAATATATTTTTAAAAAAATGTATAAGAATCTGTGCCATAGTAAGCAAGTGTAAAGAAATTGACTTGATTATCAGTGTGGTCCTTGTCTTGATAAAATGAATGAATTGTGGTGGTTTAAGAGTTTGCTTCGGCTGGAATCAGAGTTGCCGGCCCTGGGAAGGCAGTCCTGGCCGGGTCGGTAGGTTGTGTGCTGACGGAAGCCAGCTGAGGAGCAGTGTTCCATTTTTTTACCTTTTGGGGAAACAGCCTCTCGCAAGACGCCTCCCTGAGTTACGGGACGTATAAGGAGTTGTGCTCGTCCATATTTTCTCTGCCCTTGGTGTAACGAGGAAGCTGACATCTTTATTGAACGTGTTAAATGTCTTTAGCGCTTGCCCCAAATTTGCTGCATATGACATGTCTGAAGGAATTGTTCATGGTAACCATTTAGAAAACAATTTTTTTTAAAAAAAGAGGAAGTGGTTAGTATGAATACAGGAAATAAATTTTGCAACGACAGCTTGATCTTTCAGTTTAAACTGCTTTTAATTTACAGGAGAGAATATAGAATTTTAAAAAATGAATGTTATTGCTGACTGTTCTTTTATAAGTGGATCAGTATTCAAATCGGAGGTTCTAGAGGAGACACTTGTGTTAGTCTCTGGTTTATATCTGTCATCTGTAGGGTGTACGTTTTATTTACTTTGCTTCTCAGCATGTTTGTATTAAGTTAACATCCTGAGTGCTTTCTATTGTTTCGTTCTTAATGTTTGTCCTGAGTAGTAATAGATATGTTTACTTCCTTGGACATTTCCCATGGGAAATAGAATTTAATGGAAAAGTTCTCCAGTTATTAGATGTGGAATAAGTGTGTTTATATTTGCAAAAAAGACACAACTTTGATCTTTGTCATAAATGAATATTCGTAGGATGAGATTGAGAAGAAAAAAAAACCATGACAGTCATATTAGTTTTATCAGTAAAAATGAAATTTGTGACAGAAATGTTGAAACATAAAATTGCACACTATGGTCAAATGTTTCACACAGAACTACTCTTAAAAGGCCAGCTCCTAGTTTCAGTTCATTATCTAGAAGTTACTACTGTCTCACTTATTAACCTTAATTTTTCACTTATTAGTTTTTGAAATAAGTGGGTTTCACACTAAAAACTGAGTTTGGTTAAATAAGCATCTAACAAGAAATAGGAAAGCCAAAACTTCAAAATCTCAGTGTATCAGATATAGGGGGAGGGGGAGTGCTACCAGAAGTGAATTTTTGGAAAGACTAAATGCTTTCAAAAGCCTCTCCAATGAAAGATCCCAGTATGCATTTCGTCTGCATTAAATCGTTGACATGAGAATCTATCTTAGCTTTGCTTCAGTACTCCTAGGAGCGGGAGCATCACCAAACCTCCAGCTAATGTGCAGGATACCAACAGGGCAGGGCAAGGTGATGGGTCCTTTTTATACCCCCGATCTGAAGCTGAAACGGAATTACAGAAAATATGGTCTGAATACAAATACTCATATGACATGAATATAGGGATATGAATCGGAAATGAAACTGAATGAAGTTAAGTGTGTGTGTGTGTGTGTGTGTGTGTGTGTGTGTGTGAGAGAGAGAGAGAGAGAAGCTTCGAACACTTGGCATTTATTATATGCCCCTCTCTGGTCTAAAGGCTTTCATATGGCAACTCATTTAATAGCTTCCGAATGTTTATGAGAATAAATGGCCTAGCTTGGCCAGGAGTTTGTTCTTAATGTTCATCTTACATGGAAGTGGGTTCAGATCCTCTTCCTACCGATTTATTTAATCTGAGCCTGTTTCCTACCCTCTGCAGTAAGGATGCTGTTCCACCCTGCAAGGGTGGTTGCGAGGCGTCAGTGGCAGTGCTGTGTGGACAGCAGTGCCTGTCTCTGGGCTGCGGGTAACTGGTTGAGACCGGTATCGCCATCTGAATTGTGCTTGTTTGCGACCTCCTTGGATTGCTTCTGGTTACTCCCTCCTCTGTTCTCCTCCCTTCCACCTGCTGTGAATCCGTTGAGATTTTTCGGGTTAAACATCGCTGTTTGAAACCTATTGTGACTTGGACAACTAACCAGCTGCTAACCTGACTCTAGACGCCTTACATTGCCTCACAACTAGAAGTATAGTACAGTGGTACCTCGAGATACGAGTTTCATTCGTTCTGTAACCTTGAGGCGTGGTAAACTATGAGACGCTTGAGTCTCGGTAAACTGGTGGGTCGTGTGCAGCCGGCTGATCCTCGCGATGACTCCTATCTCAATTGTTGCTCGTATTTCAAAGCAAAAATCGCTCGCTCGACAGCTCATATCTCAAAAAACCTCATATGTTAGGGCACTCGTATCTCGAGGTACCACTGTATAGTATTTCACTTATTTACCTTGGTGGGGAGGGGAATTCTGCATCGTGAATACTTTCCTTCTCTCCTACGGAGCATCTCTTTCCTAGAACTATATTTGCAAAGTGCTTTCCGTATTTTCGTTTTGCACAGTAACTGCACAGCAGCAGAGAAGGGGGGTCCTATAAGCGTTGACTTCCTAGGAGCCAGCTCTCTTGGACTGAGTGCATAGGAAGCCTTGCGATGGTCACACTGGGGAGCGAGGTTGTTTGTGACGGGGAGAAGGGGACGAGAAAGAGATCGCTCCAAACTACCATCACTGCAAGTTCAAGGCCCTTGCCAGTGACACTGCCCTTAGAAGCCAGGGGAGAGGAAGGATCGTGGAGCCTCAGGCTCCTCCCCAATCTGTGCCCGCCGGCCACCTCGGAGCCCGGCCAGCGACAAGGGGAACAGTGTCAGCGCCGGAGCAGAAAGTCGCACTCACCTTGAGCAAGCAGATATTTCGCATTCTGCTTTTCACACAGAGCATCCGGCCAGCGAGGAACAGAAGCCTTTTCTTAACACTGTTTAGCAAGTGAATGGCCGCTGTGGGATTGAGATGCCGGTCTCATTTGCTATCTCTCCACAGTCTCTCCTATTTCAGTGACTCTGCGCCAGGGGGGCGGGCCGGCCAGGCTGGGGGCGACCAGTGGTGCGGCTGTTTAAAAAAAAAAAAAAAAAATCAGGAAATTGCTGGATACTTGAAGCACATTTCTCTGGTTAACTTATTTTGAAGTTGCCCTCTGTTTTGTATTTTCGCCGCCTTTCTAATTTATCAAAGACAGACTCATTGTTTTGGCAAGTTCCCGGCCTGCAAGGCTCCAACAAAAACTCTCGGCGCTGGGTCTGAATAGGAATTTTGAAACGCATTCTTCGCCTTGAACTTGGAAATGTGTGCTCGAGGCAGCCGTGCTGGGAAATGCGAACAATGCCGTTTATCGTACAACAACACGGGACCAGACAGAGGCCTTTTCAGCTCTTCCTCTGCCGGTGACCCTCCGCCGCGTTATCTTTTCCGAGCGCCGTGTTTTCTTTGGGGGCCCTCAGCGTCTCCGTGTCCACAATTCAGCGTTAAAACTTGTCTCCTTTACCCGGCTTTTTGGCAAGAGAAGATATTCCCCTAATCACTCTTACAGAAGTGATAGTGATGAATGCTTTATATTTTTACAATAATGGGGTTATGCTGTAAATACTGTTTTGGAAACTTAAAAAAAATTAAATTATATGTAGCTTTCACTCTCCTTGATCATTAAATATCTTTTCTTTTTTAAAAAAATATTTTTTACTGATTTTTTACAGGGAGGAAGGGAGAGTGATAGTTAGAAACATCGATGAGAGAGAGACATCCATCAGCTGCCTCTTGCACACCCCCTACTGGGGATGTGCCTGCAACCAAGGTACATGCCCTTGACTGGAATCAAACCTGGGACCTTTCAGTCCGCAGGCTGATGCTCTATCCATTGAGCCAAACCGATTTCGGCAACATTCTTTCTTTTTTTTAATTGATTTGAGAGTTGAGACCTGTTTGGCTCAGTGGATAGAGCGTCGGCCTGCGGACTGAAAGGTCCCAGGTTCGATTCCAGTCAAAGGCATGTGCCTTGCTTGTGGGCACATCCCCACTGTGGGGCGTGCAGGAGGCGGCTGATCGATGTCTCTCTCTCATCGATGTTTCTGACTTTCTATCCCTCTCCCTTTCTCTCTGTAAAAAATCAATAAAATATATTTTTTAAAAAATCAATAAAATAAATTTAAAAGGAAGAAAGAAACAGCCCAGCACATTGTTGCAATGGGGTGAAAAGAGCTACAGAGAGGGGGGCGGGCAAACGGAGCTGTCCACGATACTGCGGCCGCAGCGCAGGCGGGTTGAAGGGAGGCAGGTCAGAGCCAAGTGCCAGGTTCTTGCTGGGCCTCAGGCCGGCGGGGTCCCGGCCCTGCGGTCAGGCCATCTGCTTCGCGAGCGTCGCCATGCGAACAGTATCTCCAGGATAAAATCTCCACTTCAGCCCCTTTCCCCTGCAGCCTACGTACGTTTGGCCTCTGATGATAATGAGGAAATAAAGCATTGAAAGCACAGCCGCTTCAGAGAATATTACTATCCCTTGAGCAGCCAGCGCTGTCAAATATTCCTCGTTTGCTGTCATAAAAAACAGGGTTTTGTGCTTCCTGATATTACGTGCAAAGGGCAAAGACCACTTCATGCAGTGAAAGCGCATCCCTTAAGGGACAGCAGGGGTCACACAGGCCGAGGCGGCTGAGGTCACGACAAAAAGTTAATAAATCTCGTTCCTGGCCTGTCGGCACGGCTCCGTGGTTGAGCATCAACCTATGAACCCTGAGGTCACGGCTTGATTCCGTCAAGACCCAGGAAGTGGAACGGGGAAGTCACTTCACACGTTGTCCGTGCTAATAACCTACATGCGCTCCCACATTCTTATCTTAAGCCCAGTGGGGTTCAGAGCCTCGGCTGCAGTGCAGTTCCTAGTGTATTGTTTCCTTTAGTGAGAAACGGCCGGTCTGACTCTGAGGCAGGAAGCTGGGCTCCCAGAGGATGTGGGGTGGGCTGTATTAGAGGGACCCAGATGCTGACGGAAGAGCTTACCTCGGGCTGGTGAGCACACAGTGCCATGTGCAGATGGTGTAAAGAATTGTGCACCGAAAACCTCCATCATTTTCTTCACCAGCATCACCCCAATAAATTCAATCAACATTTAAAAATGAAGAATTAGCCAACACCGGTGTGGCTCAGTGGATAGAGCTTCGGCCTGCAGACTGAAGGGTCCCAGGTTCGATTCCCGTCAGGGGCATGTACCTTGGTTGCGGGCACATCCCCAGTAGGAGGCAGCTGATCGATGTTTCTCTCTATCCCTCTCTCTTTCTCTCTGTAGAAAATCAATAAAATACAGTGGTACCTCGAGATACAAGTTTAATTCGTTCCGTAACCTTGAGGTGTGGGAAACTATGAGATGCTCAAGTTGAGGTAAACTGGTGGGTCGTGTGCAGCCAGCGCGATTACTCCTATCTCCATTACTCCTATCTCAAATGTTGCTCGTATTTCAAAGCAAAAATAGCTCGCTTGATGACTCCTATCTCAAAAATCTCGTATGTTAGGGCACTCGTATCTCGAGGTGCCGCTGTGTATTAAGAAATAAAAACATAAAAAAGAAGAATTACCCAGGAATACTTTCAACAATGAAGATAACTAAAAAAAAAAAAAAAAAAGGAGTTACCCAGCAGTGCACTCATGCGTAACCAGTACACACTTCTCTCTGGATTTATCTGGGGAGATTCCCGAGGGCTTGCCACAGAAATTCTCAAGTGTAAATTCAGCCTCTGTGATTGACAGTGAAAGTGGCCTCGGTCTTATTCAGAGATGTGCGTGACCTACAGTCTCCTGCAGTTGTGACCATTTTGGGCTTTTTTAGATTATCTCTAAATTCCGTGACTCTGACTCATTTAAAAAAAAAAAAAAAAAGCCCCAATCCTCGGAACCTCTCTCTGCCCTGCAGTAATGTTGCTCTAAGACACATGTCTGTTAGTGTTAGAATGGAACTTTTAATTAATGGAACTACTGTACCTCTGGAAGATAATAGTGGCTATTTTTAGACTGCCTGAAAAAGAAATGCTTTCATCTTCGTGCAGATTAGCGTGAGGAGGTGCACTTCCTGAAACATCTAGTTACTAACCGGTTACTTCAGATCATTTTTTAAAATACTCTTCCAGAGAGCTGTGAAAACTATCTGTTATAATTAGTGACCGATGAAGCTGGCGCTTTCCGCGGTAAAATAAACACAGCCGTTTACGAAACAAAAATAGATTTTCCACATTAAAACGTGGTCCGAACAATGGCGCGTTCCGGGGCTCGGGATTCAGAAGTGAGGACTGATTCAAAGCAGATGGGGCCGGCACGGAGGCTGAGGCCTTCCCGCTGTGACCTTGAAGGACTGACTGTGCAACACAGTTGTGCTTCCTTGAAGTGCTCTCTGTCCTTTCAGCGAGGGGGAGGGGGCTGTGGAAATGCGTGGACTTTTGCCCTCTCTGCCCAAGAAAAGCGCCCAGAGAGACTGGCTCCTTTAACAGAAAAGGCAGACCCGTCCCCTCTGGCTTTCTTCTGACACCCGCGGCTGCTGGTTTCGGTCGCTTCCACAGTTCGCACTGGCGGCGCCTAGTTATATGAAAGGACATCAGGAAACTATTACGCGTTAATGTGCCTCCGAAGGCCAGCAGCGGGCCAGCAGCTAGCCAGCGTGAAGACATCGCTGGAGATCCGGGGGAGGGAGGAGGGAGCGGATCACAGCCACTTCCTCCCACATGGGGCCCCGGGGCCTCCACGGGGCTCGCCCCCGGATCTCACCAGAGAAATATGCCGAGGCTGGCGTGAGGGACTTGTCCTCAGAGGCGTTTGTCTGCTCATGTGGGGTGTGTGTGTGTGTGTGTGTGTACGTGCGTAAATACATACATATATACGTGTATGTGTGTAGGGTGTCCCCCCCCTGAAAATGTATACGCACTTGCACAGCTAATGGCTGTTAAATGATATGCATTTTGTTTATTTTTTTAATATATTTTATTGATTTTTTACAGAGAGGAAGGGAGAGGGCTAGAGAGTTAGAAACATCGATGAGAGAGAGACATCGATCAGCTGCCTCCTGCACGGCCCCTACTGGGATGTGCCAGCAACCAAGTACATGCCCCTGACCAGAATCAAACCTGGGACCCTTGAGTCTGCAGGCCGACACTCTATCCACTGAGCGACACCGGTTTCGGCAATGATATGCATTTTAATAAATGTAACTTACAACTGTATTCTAAGTTTGCATGCATTTTGGGGGGGACGCCCTATATGTAATAATGACGTACTGATCTCTGTTCAGAACTAAGCCATTTCAAAAACCCACCGAGGTAGAATCGTTTCCCCAAAACTAACGGGGGATCTACGCCTTCTTGCTTGTGACTCTGGTTCACAGAAGTGGAGAGTCCGCCCCGCCCCTGGGGTTTGTGTCTCTTTCTGAGGAAGGTTTGTGAATGAAACAGAATTTTTTAGACATTGGAGGCCTCCCTGGGAATTCCCTTGTGTTTTTTCTTTTCTTTTTAAATATATTTTATTGATTTTTTTACACAGAGGAAAGGAGAGGGATAGTTAGAAACATCCATGAGAGAGAGACATCAATCAGCCGCCTCCTACACACCTCCTACTGGGGACGCGCCCGCAACCGAAGTTCATGCCCTTGACCAGAATCGAACCTGGAACCCTTCAGCCCGCAGGCCGACTCTCTATCCACTGAGCCACACCGGTCTTGGCCCCCTCGTGCTTTTTCATATCCATCACCAAGTGATGGAAGGTAACGTCCAGGTAACAGAAAGAGTTAAGAGGGCTTCACGCTGTCGGCCTGAGAGGGACAGATGGAGCGCGTGGAGGAGGGCATGAGGTGTCAGGGTAGCTGGGCACTTAGCGTGTTGGGGGCGGATTACATGTTTCCGGAGACACAGTAGAAGCGGAAGCCAAGCGCAGCATAGGGTCCGGATGGGACGGGACGGGCGGTCACTAGAGAAGCAGTGGCAGCGGAAATGCCGGCGCAGAGGAGAAATCTCGCATTTGGGGGCTCGGAGGTACCCGAGGCCTCGAGAAACGGAAACAAGCCGGGCAGTACGGAACCTCGTTCGGCGCCGCTGGGGCTGTCCCTGGGCCGGGACGTGTGTCTGAGCGAACGGGGAGGAGGACAGAGGAAGCCCCTCCCGCCACCACCTCGGGCCTGGACCACTGCTCCTGGGAGTCCGCGATGGGGAGGCAGGAAGCCCACAAACCGCCGGCGGAGATGCTATCGGCGGCCCGCCAGGAAGGGGTGCACACCCCCCGCGTGTCTTCTTGGGGTTCACGCTGGAGCATCCCTGCTTTTTCTTCTCCTTTTTCGTGTTTAACGGATGGGCGCCTGACACATGGCAACAAGCAAACAAACAGAAAGCTGCCTGGTGATGCTGGAACGGCCCTTGCCTGCTGTGCGGTTGGCTCAGCGTGGCGTGCGTGCCAGCCCAGCTGCCAGCCAAGCCTTCTCCTCCTCTGGCAGCAGTGGGTGTGGCCTCGTGTGGACCCCAATCTTGTAGTTCCTGCGCAGTGTTAGCGAGGGACCCTCCGCGCTGGGTGAGCGGAGGATGGGCCGCCAGCCTAACTGCCCCTGGTACCTGTGGGTGACTGGACGTTTCCACACACGTTGACTGGAGCTTTAACCTCCATTCTGCAACCTGCCACCCCGGGCCCCTTAACTGTAGGCCGTGAGAAACCAAAACGTGAATGAGAAGGGGAACACGTTTGTGAATGTTGTTATTGATTCTTTAGACAAAAACACAAAAAGCACCCAGAGGGCGCGGGCTTCCTGCTGCTTTAAAGTGAAACAACAAACAAATGTGGGCGCTTCAGGAAGTCCCGGTAGGTCATGGTTTGTGTGCCCTTCTCGTTTGTGAACCCACTGAGAACTGAATTGAAAAATGTATGGATTCCTTGCCGAAAGCGGTGTGGCTCAGTGGATAGAGCGTTGGCCTGCGGACTGAAAGGTCCCAGGTTCGATTCCAGTCAAGGGCATGTACCTTGGTTGCGGGCACATCCCCAGTGTGGGGTGTGCAGGAGGCAGCTGATTGATGTCTCTCTCTCATCGATGTTTCTGGCTCTCTATCCCTCTCCTTCCTTTCTGTAAAAAATCAATAAAATATATTTTTAAAAATGTAGACATACAGGTACACAACGTTACATATATTCATGTGCACGGACGTTCTCACAAGGGCCATCAAGGCGACACAAATCTATGAAGCTGGCCAAGTGCAGGGGAGAAAGAATGCCACTCTGGTGTCTCCCCAGACGGGGATGCCAAGTTAAGACAACAGAGAATGCCGAGGTTTGTGGTACCTTAGAGCACATATCCTTACCTGAAATAGATTCAAATGCTAACCCGTTTTTTAAAAATAACCCCTGCTGTGTTTTTAATAGCCAAGGTATGGAAGCAGCTCAAGCGCCCATCAGTAGCGGAGGGATAAAGAAGAGGTGGTACCTATAGGCAAAGGAATTTTTACTCAGCCATAAAAAGAAGGAAATCTTGCCATTTGCAATAGCATGGCTGGGTAGCTCAGTTAGTTAGAGCATAGTCCCGAGGTGCCAAGGTTTCTGGTTCAATCCCAGGCAGGGCACATATAAGAATCAGCTGATGGCCCTAACCAGTTTGGCTCAGTGGATAGAGCGTCGGCCTGCAGACTGAAGGGTCCCAGGTTCGATTCCGGTCAAGGGCATGTACCTTGGTTGTGGGCACAATCCCAGTAAGGACTGTGCAAGAGGCAGCTGATCAATATTTCTCTCTCATTGATGTTTCTAACTCTCTATCCCTCTCCTTTCCTCTGTAAAAAATCAATATATATTTTTTAAAAAGAATGTTTCTTTTAAAAAAAAAATCAGTTGATGAATGCATAAATAAGTGGAATGACAAGTTGATGTTTCTCTCTTTCCCTCCCCCTTCCTTTCTCTCTCTAAGATCAATCAATAAATAAAAGACAAAGATGCACATCGGTAGTTAACAGAACTCCTGGGGATGTACAGTACAGCGCTTGGAATATAGTTAGTAATATTGTGATTCCTGTGTGCAGTGCCAAGTAGTACAGAATATCAGGGGAAACACTTTGCAAAGTATATGATGGTCTCACCACTATGCTGTACACCTGGAGCAGATACAAAATAATGTGGGTGTACACTGTAATCTTTAAAAACATGGCACCTGCTACATCCATCACATTTGAGGCAAATTTGAGCCAGCCCCTCCGGTCCGCAATTCTGGGCTTTCATGAGGTCTCTGTAACTATGGAGATAGTCTCATTTTTTTATTTTTATTTTTTTTTACCGCAGGCACGACAACAAGCTCAACTACGTCACCAAATGGCAGAGGACAGCAAAGCTGATTATTCTTCGATTCTCCAGAAATTCAACCATGAGCAGCGCGACTATTACCACACCCACATTCCCAACATATTCCAGGTAAGTCTGTCTTTTTTTTTTTAATAAGGAATTTTTTTTTATATTTCATTGATATTTTACAGAGAGGAAGGGAGAGGGATAGAGAGTCAGAAACATCGATCAGCTGCCTCCTGCATACCTTCCCACTGGGTATATGCCCGCAACCAAGGTACATGCCCTTGACCAGAATCGAACCTGGGACTGTTGAGTCCGTAGGCCGATTCTCTATCTACTGAGCCAAACCGGTTAGGGCTAAGTTTGTCTTTTTAAGAAACGTGTGGCTTTGGGATCGTGGTTGCTGGTTATATTCCAAGTTATTTATATAAGTCTCAGTTTCCTCTAACCCGTCATTTTGTGGAGCATTCGGCAAATGTAGATTCGCAGTAAAACGAAGTGAACTGTTCATCTCAAGATTCATCAGTAACCCAAACCGGTTTGGTTCAGTGGATAGAGCGTCGGCCTGTGGACTCAATGGTTCCGGGCTCGATTCTAGTCAAGGGCACGTACCGTGGTTGCAGGCACATCCCCATTAGGGGGTGTGCAGGAGGCAGCTGATCCATGTTTCTCTCTAATCGGTGTTTCTAACTATCTCTTTCCTTTACTCTCTGTAAAAAATCAATAAAATATATTTTAAAAAAAGAGAGAGAGAGATTCATCAGTAGCCTTGCTAGCTTCCTTGGTTTGCCCCTACAGTCTAGAACTGTGGCTCTTAAATTAACGCTCTTTTTGCTAAAAGGACCATTCTGGTTATCGCACCTCCTACTCTTTTCTCCAAAAAAAGCCAACTTAACGTTAGGACTCAGTTAGCATTCATAGGTGTAGGATCTGAACAGGTGACAGTTCTTTGGATTGTTTTTCTTTTGACTCCTTTCTGTTTATAAAAAATGGCATGAGAAATGGTATTTAAGCCTGAAAACAAAACAAAAAAGATAGACACACGTCCTCTCAGTTGGGGAATCTTTTACAACCTCACGTGCAGTTGTAGGAAAAAACAGTAACTTTGCTTCATGCATCTGCACACCCGCAAACAAGAGCCCCCCACCTCGCAGAAGGAAGCTGCGCTGGTTACGTCCCAGCCCAGCGAGGGTGGGGACAGTCACCCAGGTGCCAGGCTTTCGGTAAAGGGCAAAGCTCTGGCTCCAAGATGAAGGAAATGTTGGAAATTGAATGCCAAATGGTGTTATCGCCAGAAGTACCTGAGTTTGGGATTCTCGCGGGAATAGGAGTGGAGTCGTGTGAAGTACAGTGGTACCTCGAGATACGATTGCCCTAACATACGAGATTTGTGAGATACGAGCCGTGGAGCGAGCGATTTTTGCTTTGAAATACGAGCAACATTTGAGATAGGAGTCATCGCGCGGATCGGCCGGCTGCACACAACCCACCAGTTTACCTCGACTCGAGTGTCTCATAGTTTCCCACGCCTCAAGGTTACGGAACGAATTAAACTCGTATCTCGAGGTACCGCTGTATGCATGTGGGCAGCCCACCGGTGCACAGAATGCGTGCACAGGCAGCCATCACCTTGCAGTCGCTCTGCCTCGAACCCCTTTTATGGGCCTGTTTGCTGCTCACCGGACAGGTGACCCAGGGTGGGGGTGCCGCTGAAAAACAGCCGTGGGCAGACAGAGGAATCTCACCCCAAACCTGACGTTACAGAAAATACAAGACATGGAGGAGCGGAGGATAGTGAGACTCGGCGAGTCCATGAAGACCTACGCGGAGGTGGACCGGCAGGTGATCCCCATCATCGGGAAGTGCTTGGACGGCATCGTGAAGGCGGCTGAGGGCATTGACGAGAAAACGGTCAGTATCCCGGGCGCCCGCGGTCAGCCTTCCCGGGGCGACGGCCGCTGCTCCCGCGCCGTCTGCGTTTTCCATGCTCTGAGCGCCCCTCCATGTTCCCATCACCACCGAGTCCTTATTTCCCTGCCTCCCCGCATCCGCGGTCCGCTCACGGGCTTTGGGTGGATTTGTGTGGATTTGTGTGGCTGGCCCGCGGACAGAAATCCCGAATAGTCTCAGGGACCACCCGTGTCCAGTGTCCGGTCTCCAGCGAGTTACGTGAGGAAGGTCCTTTAGCGGAAACAGTAATGTAGGTTTGTAAGTTAAGTCTTCAATCTTGACTTTTCTGAAACAAGCTGGACTCGAACTTCTGACATGAGAAGCTCGGAAATGGCTTTTTCCTTGCAGGTTTACAGTTTCACAAGGTTATGTCAGAATGCTGGTTTCCCTTTAACTACAATAGCATGGCTGATCAGTTGAAATCTTTCCAAATGATCTTCTCTAGTTGTTGTTGTTTTAAACTATTTTTTTTGTAATATTTTTTATTGATTTTTTTTTTACAAAGAGGAAGGGAGAGGGATAGAGAGTTAGAAACATCGATGAGAGAGAAACATTGATCAGCTGCCTCCTGCATGCCTCCTACTGGGGATGTGCCCGCAACCAAGTTACATGCCCTTGACTGGAATTGAACCTGGGACCCTTCAGTCCGCAGGCTGATGCTGTATCCATGAGCCAAACTGGTTTCAGCAGTTTTTTGTTTTAAATCAGATGACCGTTGAGTTAGAATGTTATTACCGATCACTCGTATTTGTGTAATACTTCATCTGTGCATCAGTTCCTTTATCTGGGGCACTGTGCTTGTAACTTGCTCACACATTTGTATCCAACATCTGACCCGATGTGCCTAGCAGAGTGCACGCCGAGGAGTAGACAGACATCGGTTCGTCGATTCATCCAGCACACTTTCATCACACACCGGTGCCCTCTAGGTGTACCAGGGATTCGGTAGCGCAAAAGGAGGAGAACTTACATTCTAGCAGAGGAGAGAGACAGAGTAATATCTACATGAAGTCGAATTATGTAATAAAGTAACATCCCAATGAACCGAGACATTAGAGAGGTCATCTGCTCTTTGCTCTGACTGTGTATGCTAACTTGCTTTAAGAACTTCTGACAGGAAATAGATTTTTGTGTGACTGTATTTTCTCAGGGAATTGCTGAGAGTAGCCCAATTTCTCTGTTTTTAGCCAGGTTCTTGTTTTATTTTTATTGATTTCAGAGAGGAAGGGAAAAGGAGAGAGAGAGATGGAAACACCAGTGATGAGAGAGAAGCATTGATCGGCTGCCTCTTGCACGCCCCACTCTGGGGATCAAGCCTGCAACTGGGCATGGGCCCCGACCGGCAATCGAATCATGACCTCCAGGTTCATAGGTCGACGCTCAACCACTGAGCCACACTGGCCAGGCTAGCCAAGTTCTTATGAATATATGTTTCTCCAAATGCAGAAAACTTGTTATTGAAAGTATCTTCAAACCTCAACTGGGCTTACTTACAAACTATTCTTTCTAATGATAAAACTATCACTAGAAAAACGTTTGTTATCAATTCATGTAGCTTCCTGAGAATAACATCTATGCAGTAAACATAATTCATGGTGTCAAAAGCATTTAATGGCCAAAACCGGTTTGGCTCAATGGATAGAGCGTCGGCCTGCAGACTGAGGGGTCCCGGGTTCGATTCCAGTCAAGGGCATGTACCTTGGTTGCGGGCACATCCCCAATGTGGGGTGGGCAAGAGGCAGCTGATGGATGTCTCTCTCTCGTTGATGTTTCTAACTCTCTATCCCTCTCCCTTCCTCTTTGTAAAAAATCAATAAAATATATATATTTTTACATGCATTTCAATGTGTCTGTGTGCGATGCTATGATTTCAGGACTCACAGCTCGTCATAGAGGCTTACAAGTCCGGGTTCGAGCCTCCGGGAGACATCGAATTTGAGGACTACACGCAGCCGATGAAGCGCACCGTGTCGGAAAACAGCCTTTCCAATTCCAGAGACGGCAAAGCAGAGCCCAAATTCGGGGGCAAACCCAAAGGAAAGCTGTGGCCGTTCATCAAGAAGAACAAGGTACTGGCGGTTGGTACCTGGTGTGAGTGAGTTTGAGAAAGTGTGTAGATTTGGATTTTATCTTTTAAAAAAAAAATACTAGGATTCTAAACCTGTAGCTTTAGAATTCCACACACAAAAAAAAAGAGAGAGAAAAAAGGCCAGTGTGCTGTTTTCTTTGGAAGCAGTCTTCTCTCTGGTGGCGGGACCTCTGCCATGGCCATCTGTCCAATTTCAGATGCATTGTCACCCCCACTAACAGATGCCTGACCTCACCATTTCCCATCATGCCTCTCGCTCCTTAGCCCGCCGGTCACATGGGCTGGAGGAGGGGCGGGGTGCAGACTCCTGTAACCATTCCCCGGCATCTCTAACTGCCACGGTTTCCGCGGGCCGGTCACTCGGTTTGGAACTCACGCTAACACGCAGATCCATGAACATGTTTTCTTTTAGAGCGTAACACGTAGGTGCATGACGGCATTAACCTGGGCTTAACATACGACCGAGGCAACATGACTGCTTTCCCCTTAGAGAATATTGACTCTTTGATTTAAAAAAAAACAAAACCCAGCTAATCTGGCTGTTTTCCCAACCCTAGCACTTAAGGTCTTCCGTTTTCTCCCATCATGCTTTGTAAGTTGAGGGGGTTTCAAGTGTGTACCCTTCTGGCTTACACCGGTGTAGCGTAACTGGTCAGCACTGGAATCTGCATGTGAGAGTTCGCATGGGCTGCTTGTGGGAGATTTTTGGCTGTTCTTCTCTGCACCCCTTTACTAAAACCGCCCTCTCCTCCTGTCCTTCCTTTTGGCACACGCTCCATGTTTTCTTTTGGACCATGGCCTAAATATGTAATTGTTTGTGTTTTACTTGCTTTGGGTCTCCAATATTATTTGATGCTTATTTTTGTTTTGTGTCTCTATCTTCCTGTCTCTGATGTGTACTGTCACCGCTCCATCTCTTACACGTAGCTTATGTCCCTTTTAACGTCCCCCCATCAGCCTCCCCCTCCTCCCCCCGCCTCTGCCTCACCCTCTGCTGTTCCCAACGGCCCCCAGTCTCCCAAGCAGCCAAAGGAACCCCTCTCCCATCGCTTCAACGAGTTCATGACCTCCAAACCCAAAATCCACTGCTTCCGGAGCCTAAAGCGAGGGGTAAGTCCTGCCCGGTCCTGTCTGTCGCGTGGGTTCTGGTTGCATGGTTGGCTCGGCGTGAACTTACTTTG
>PVJN01022850.1:0-32919 GCA_004026805.1 Lasiurus borealis | reverse complement strand
ACTTTTTCAAGCTTTAATTTTATCACCTAGATATGGAAATGATAACTCTTCCTGTGTCATAGGTTAATTGTGAATATTAAATTAGCAATCTATTTAAAGAACTTAGCATAGTCCCTGTCATGTACTAAGTACTCAATAAGCAATAATATTGTTGTTAGCTAATAAAATACAAAACTTGAGCCTCTCAAAGCCAGAGAAGAACATCAATTCATTGTCACTGCTACAAACATTTACCAGTAACAGGATTCTAAAATGAGAATGTGGACCTGAGCCAGAGAAATGATAAAGACAGGTCAGATGTGTTCCAGGCCAGACAGGACAGACCTCAGGGTCCTATAGTCTCAGGTTGGAAGAAACTTCAACCAGACCTTCTGCTATAGACAGTGACATCCAAGCCACAGCAGAACTATTGTAATGCCCATTTCACAAAGGGAGACCTCTGACTCCTTAAGAAAATTCTGTCTATTAAAGAGGAAGGAGATAAACCAAATGTGTTAATAATTTGTGAAATTAAATGGGAATGAGAGAAATAAAGAGGATATGTGGGGATAAATGGTGATGGAAGGAGACTTGACTTGGGGTGGTGAACACAATACAATATACAGATGATGTATTCTAGAACTGTGCACCTGAAGCCTATATCACTTTATTAACCAATGTCACCCCAGTAAGTCCAATAAAAATTAAATAATAATAATTTATGAAGTTAAAACAAATCCCACCACTTGGAATTTTTTTATTAACCACAGTTAAGCTATTGATCAAATTTACTGAGAATTAAATGTGGAAATATATGAAAGCAGTAGTTATGGGTCAACAAAGTAGGTTACAAGGCAGCATTGAGAGCAGTATTTTCTGCTTACCAGCTAATCAGGTTCTCCTTAATGCTGTGATAAAGAGGTTTAAAGCTGAGAATTAGATGACTTGGGATCAGTCTTTAAATCCACCCTAACCAATGAGATACCCACAGTATCTCATTTCCTTGGATATGGACTTTTAACAGTGAGTCAGTACTATAGGAAGTAAGTATGCAAAATATATTTAAAAGGCCCAACCAGCATGTTCAGTGGTTGAGCATTGACCAATGAACAAGGATGTCACTGTTCGATTCCTGGTCAGCCCAGCTTGTGGGCTCGATCCCCAGTGTGGGGCATGTAGGAGGCAGCCAGTCAATGATTCTCTCTCATCATTGATGTTTCTGTCTCTTTTTCCCTCTCCCTTCCTCTCTGAAATCAATATATATAGATATATATCAGTGAAACAATGTTCTCTATTTTCAGGCTCTGTACTTGCTTACCCTCTTCTGCTGTGCTCTGCCTTCTCCCTGATATTTGAGACTCAAATGTCTACACAGGCCAAGCAAGTAACATGATCCAGTGTGCAAACTGTTGGCCAACCAGGGTGCCCTGGAGCCTCTTTGCCTTGAGCTAAGGGGGACAGCCCCTTACCCAGTTCACCCCAGTGATTTCCATCGGGGAATGGAACACCTGTTGCCACGTGTTTTTTGTTTTTGTTTTTTTTCAAGATAAAATTCAAATATAAATTTGTATGTGAAAATAACCTGACTTAAATACTGGTAACTAATTCACATTTTCAAAGAAGTACTGTAATGGGCCAAACAAATTATCTTGGAGGCACCAGTTTGAGTTTTTGCCCGTAGGTTTTGGTGTTCCTGGGAACTCTACCCCTGAGTTGTCTTTTTGTTCTACAATCTTTTCCTAGAAAAACCTCATCCGCTCCCATGGTTTAAAATATCTTCTCTACACTGAAGCCTCCCAAACTTACTGGTAGTCACAGTCTCTCCTCTATGCTCCAGACTCTATATCTAGCTGTCAATTAATTCCACGACAACACTGGCTTTCTTATGGGCACCTGAAGCATCTCACGTGCAAAACTCAACTCTTGATCTATCCCTACCTGTTTGGCTTCCAGTTTCTCCAGTTCAGTAAAAAGTACCCGCGTTGCTCAAGAAATGTGGGCGTCATTGTTTCTCCTCTTTGGCTGCCCTTGTCCAGTCCATCACTTTTCTGAATATTATTCTTCTCAAACCCTTTTTTCATTTGTCCCCTTATCTCCAGTCCTATTGCCACAGCAAACCACCATTACATTTCGTCTGTTTCCCACAATAGTTTCCCCTGGATTATCTCTGTCCTTTGTCCTACCGGTCTATTCTTCATTTAACTGCCTGAGAGATCTTTTAAAATATTAAGTGGATCACATCACTCCCTGTTTAAATACTCTCTGTGTCTCTACAATGCATGAAACCCAAGAAAAGGAAGTGTGTCAAGTAGATAATGTACAATTGTGTGAAGGG
Organism: Lasiurus borealis; assembly: GCA_004026805.1. Lineage (NCBI taxonomy): Eukaryota > Metazoa > Chordata > Mammalia > Chiroptera > Vespertilionidae > Lasiurus > Lasiurus borealis. The sequence goes on along the minus strand of PVJN01022850.1, from coordinate 30,605 downwards.
AACTGAGAGGATTTTTTTTTAACCTGTAAAGCAGTACTAATAATACCTACATCGGAAGGTTGTTGTGAGCATTCAATAAAGGCCACTGTTATTTCCACGTTAGTTTTATATTGGCCTTTGCAGGAAAGAAGGTAAAAATTACATTGTTGCTGAAACCAGTTTGGTCAGTGGATAGAGCATCAGCCTGCGGACTGAAAGGTCCCAGGTTCGAATATGGTCAAGGGCATGTATCTTGATTTCGGGCACATCCCCAGTAGGGGGCGTGCAGGAGGTGGCTCATCGATGTCTCTCTCTCATCGATGTTTCTAACTTTCTATACTTCTTTTTTCCTCTCTGTAAAAAATCAATAAAATATATTTTTAAAAAATTACATTGTTAATCACTACTTCACACTCACCTGCAGAGAATCTTCTAAATGTCTCAGTGACAGCATTTTTCTTTGTATGATCCTGGTCTCAAAGTAAAACATCTGCTCTGATTAAAGGTTAAACACCTGCTTTTAAAACATATGGAGCAGACCAAGTTCAGTTGAAAGCATAGGGCACAGTAAAGAATAATTTCAAATGTTTTCAGATAATATTTAATGTTTTGAGGTTAAAAATGATTACATAATGTAGTTGATGCAAATGTCACATCGTAAACTTTTTTTTTGCAAATCTCTATTTTTATTGATTTGAATTCACCTTTGCCTTGAGCTGTGCAGGACAGTCCCTTTCCAAAATAGCTTCATGACTTCAGCTGCCCATAGTTTTCACAGTCCCCGTGGCCCTTTTTGCTTTTAATTCACACATTCCAATTTAGAAAACACTACGGTGAGAATGAATCCGAGAAATCTGCTGAGGCTGGTCGCTAAGGAGCTGGGAGTGAAGGTGAGAAGCTATCCGAGCAGGTGCAGTGAGCTATCTCTATAGAACTCTAAGTCAGCGCTTTATCTGTGCTGCCTTTTTTTCCTAGATTTATATGAAAGTCACAATACCAATGTGATGAGCTCTTACCTGTTATTTCAACATGAAATAAATTATATCAGTGATTATCAGAGCAAAAGTTTTATAACCATCAGACATCTTCAGTATTTAGACATTTTGTTTGGTCTTTTAATTGCATATTTATCTTGCAGGATAATTGAGCGTACGAGATCTTTTGATTGTAAAGCTGCCTTTTCTGCAGCTGAGCTCCCCTGACTCCCCTGTTCATACTCCCCAGCTTGACTCTGCATTCCAGTCGTACTTAAATATGATCTGATGTCCAGCTAAGGGCTCCCTATCACCTCCAGACATCTTCATGTGCTATTGCTGTGCTTACAAGATGCTTCCTGCTCATGCTTCTGGCTAGAATACGATTTATCCTGTAGAATTCAGTTTAGTCATTGCACCCTATAGGAAGCCTGCTTTGATTCAGCAAATGGTTATGTAGTCCTCTTTCCTGCTACTATAACCCAGTGCTTATCCCATTGTCTTATAATTGACTAGCAGCTACTGGTTGGTCTGCCTACTGGATAGGAATCATCTCACTCTCTCACCTACATCCTTATCACCTAGCACAATCCTTAATACAGAGTGGAGACTCATTATGCCTCGAGTGAGTGAATGATATTTGTGCATTGCAGAATGTTTGGGAGTAAAATAGAAAAAAAATTAACGAGAATGAATATGTCTTAAAACTTGACATAACACTTATTAGCATTTTTTGGTTTTCTTGCTTCTACTTAACTTTCTATGTCAAGCTCACTGCATAAAAAACTTTGAATACATTGTCTTCACTTCTCAGTATTACTGTGAGCATATTCTAATGCAGTGGTCGGCAAACTCATTAGTCAACAGAGCCAAATATCAACAGTACAATGATTGAAATTTATTTTGAGAGCCAAAAACCGACTTCTGAACATGGGCCACAAAGTTTCAATCGCACTGTACATATGCACCTGCACGTGGTATTTTGTGGAAGAGCCACACTCAAGGGGCCAAAGAGCCACATGTGGCTCTCGAGCCGCAGCTTACTGACCACTGTTCTAATGTAACTACAAATTCTCTGGAAATGTCACTTAAATGGTTGTAATGAGATGTCCTTTAGAAGTAACATAGTTCACTCAGATATTCTTTGTTATTGGACTTGGTTACATGGAATGTTTTGCTGTTATAAATAATGATTAAGTGAGTGTTTTTGCATTTGATTATTTCTCTATAATACAGTCTGGAAATGAAGTTACTGGTTGAAAATTTCACAGTTATACCTGTAATCTATCAAAATGCTTACTTCAATGTACCCTTAACTATAGGCTATTTTTTTTTAAGAAGTCAAGATTTCAGAAACAAAAAGAATAGCTCAACTTTACCTTATATTTATTGGTCAATTTTATTATACTCCTATGTGAATTATACCATAATAATCTGCCCATTTTTCTGTTGTTCTGTTAGTTTTCTTATTGACTTAAAAGCTCTCAAAATGTTTAAAATATAGTCATTTATAAAATTTTTACAATTTTTCCAGTGTGATATGGGTCTTTTGATCTTTTTGGTACAGTGTATCTTTTTTATGCACGCTTATCAATCTTTTCTTCTGCGAATTGCTTAATTGTTGTTGTTGTTGTTTTTCCAGAATTTCTTACCCTGCTTAGATAGATATTTTCCTACTTTGATATATTTTCTTCTAGCTTTATTAGTTTCTTTTGTTTACATTTAACTTTTTGCCTCATTTAGAATTTATTTTCGGTGATAGTATGACTCTGACTAAATGTTGTTTTTCACAAAACAGTCAACTTTTCTATTATCTTCTCTTGACCTTCAAAGAACTGCTATTAAAGACAATTGTACTAAATAACCAGCATCATCTGAAGACGTAACTCATTGTTCACCATGCACTTTGCTCTCTCCTCCCAGGTGAGCAGGAGCCAGCTGTCAGCAGTGACTCTGATATCTCGCTGATTATGGCGATGGAGGTTGGACTATCTGATGTAGAACTTTCCACTGACCAGGACTGCGAAGAGGTGAAATCGTGAAATGGCGAACACAGAAGAAAAGGATGGTAGGACCCATGGGGAAGTGGGGGAGGAGTGCCGAGACTTGGACCAGGCACACACACCTCCAGAACACCTCGGCATCAGCAGGGCACTCTGCTCGAGAACGGTCATGAAAAGCAATATCCAAAGTCCAGTTGATCGGGATGCAGTTTCTCCGTCTCTACAACAGCCCACAGCCTTGGCAGCTTGCAAGTGGAAAGCTGGTGTTCCTTCCCGGGCCCTTGCAGACACAGAGGCCCCTAACACAGACTGAAAGGACACCTTCGGGGCTTCTTAGTGTTCATTTCGGTTTTTCCCCAGTGTTGTTTTCTTGTTTTGGAATTGTTTGATTTCCTTGCAGATTCTTTTTAAAGACTGTGTGTAGTTCCCTGTAGGCCCACTCCTTTGTTTCTCCTTCGATCCACTCCAGCTTTTACATGGAGCTGTGTTTCGAAGCACCCATCCCTGCTGTGATCAGTCCATGTCAGTCTCTGAGACTAAGGACCTTGACCTCTCAGCATGAGTGTGCATAGCTGTGGGAAGGGCCTCGGCACCCTGAAACAGGCAAAGGCCAGCTCTCATTAAGAATCTAAATTCTTGTCGATGGATCTTAACACTCCCAGCTGCCGGAGACCCCAACACTGAACTCTGAATGTGCTGAGGCCATTGCTCATTCTTCTCAACGACATCACACTGGCTCCCAGCTGCCGGGCTCTGTGAAGGGCCATGTGACATGAGAAGGAAGCTGTAGGGAGGCAGTTTAATTTGTCTGGATCTTACAGTGTGTGGCTGAAATTCTGAGCTCAGAAGTCCCCTCCAGGCATTAAGGCCACTCTCATTGGCTGTAGGACTCTTAGCTGGAACTACAGGCCTGGTTTTAAAACCAGGTATCACCCATTCTTCCTGAAAGCGAAATGCCTGTTGTGCTGGCTCTCCCAAGGTTAGGCCAGGCTTTGTTACCTCACTGGCTTCTGCATGAGATGGAAGCTTTAGGAACGTCAGCTTTGAGCCTGGTGTCTACCACCATGGGGGTCTCACCTTCATTCCAATACATCTGTTACACCTCCCCAGACCTCGAGGGATTTAGGTGAATCCTTTACAGATTGCTTCCCAGGTCTCCCTGAGGATGTCCAGACACCAAGTGAGGAGGGAGGTATGAGTCGATAAACCATCTGGTCTAAAAAAGTCCAGCAAGAGAGTTGACTAAGTCAAGTTTCTCCTGACTGAGAGATAAAGAGAAAGAAAAAGAGGTATCTGCATTTTGAAACTGTTATGTTTGTATCTTTTTCTGTAACTATGACAGAAATGTGCTATTTTTTCTGTGGGCAATTTTGTAATCCATTTAGACTCTCCCCACGCAGATGACTAAGGTGGTAAGCAATCTCCCTGAACAGCCACGGTCACCTTGTCCTCTGTAGGAGGTGGACCGGGACAGGAAGTTACCATCCCTGAGTTCTCTGTACATCGATGAGGCTTTTCCCTCTCCTCACACTAACACTCATTTAAAAACAGAGTTTGGCTCTGCCGTGCGACCTTGCTGCCTGCTGAAGCATAGAGTGTAGGTCAAGGGACACTGCTGGGTGCTCTTTGTCACCACCTTTGACCTTTCCTATGTGATGCTTTCTGCTTAGGTAGCAAGGCTAAGGGAAACGATTGCCACCTTCAGAAATAACCCATCTGTCTGGGAGTCCAGCCCCTCCTGTACTGAAATCCGGGGAGGAATGAAGATGGCACTGAGGCAGGAGTCAGGAGGCCCAGGTGAGCCGCGTGCTTGCTGGGCCTCAACCTCTTCCTCTGTAAAGTGGAGGAATTTAAGAAGGTGGTGCCCAAAGCTCTGGTGGCCTTAGGACCACCAGTGAGCAGTCAGCCAGGGGATCTATTGGTTGCAGGTGGCGATGGCAGGTAGCCAACTTTCCATCTTGGGGAGGCAGAGGTGCTGGGCGTGTAACAGAGAGGAACAGCGTTGGGGATTTGGTGCTCCTGGGTTGCTAAGAATGAACATCTCAGTGATTGACGCTTTCAGCCAAAGGAGGAGTTTTTTGGTTTCACCTTGTTCTCAAACTGCTGTTAGTCACAGAGTTTGCCTTCTCTGGACCCCCTCAAAGCCTGGTCCTCAGTGTGCAAGTCTTCATCTCCAGGTGTTTCCTTTCTCACTCAAAATGGGCCTGTAATACCTACTCCTCCTTCTGTCAACGTGGCCCCAAACCAATTTCAGTGATAACTTTAGTCAAGTGGATTTAGAAGGATAATTGAACAGCAGAAGAAAGATGCATCGTATTGCTTACCCAGAGAGAAAATACCTGTGGGGCGCGTGGTCCTCTGACCATGGTTCTCTCTTCCTGCCATAACTAGGTGCAGAGGAATCCGTTGCATGTGGCTGCAGCAACCCCTACAGGGCCCTGTGTAGATGCTGAGGGCCAGGAGGCTCACTGGAGGCCTGTGGGCCTGACCCCACAAAGGCTCTGCTGCAAACCCCCTGAGTCTGCCAGGTTCTCCAGTTACCAAAGGTCTGTCTGGAGACTCCTCCTGTAGCTTTGGTAGCTAAAAAACAAATTTTCTAACCAGTATAGAAGGATGCAAAAGAAATGGAAACAGCCCTTCCCACAGTATTCCTCACCATCTCTCACCAAAGACCTGGGATCCCCTGGTTCGTGGAAGGTGTCAAAAGGTTTGAGAACTCTCTAGAAGTATATGCAAACTTTCTGCTTATTTGCTGATTTGAATTTTTCTGTTGTAAGTGTCTAGACCAGCACCGTCTAACAGAAATGTAATGCCAGTCGCAGGTGTGATTTTAAGTTTTCTACTGGCCACGTTAAAAGAAGTAAACACGTAATAACAATTTAATAATATATTTTTTGAATCCAACATTATTGTTTCAATATGCAATTCCTATAGGAAGAATTCATGAAATACCTTATCTTCTTCTCCATACTTAGTCCTCTAAAGGCATTGCATAGTTTACATTCTTGACGCATCTCAATTTGGATGAGCTACCGTTTGGACTGCACAGGTCTCCACCTTCCACAATATTCTCACAAGGTTCCCTGACCCTTAAAGAAAAAAAGGTGAAAACCTAATTACCTCCGAAGAGAACTAGACTCCACCCAAGTTGCCTAATCAAAGGCTCCAAGATCCATTTGTCTTGTAATTGATGAATGTTCAGGCCACCCTTTCTGAAATTTCTGCTTGGGCTTTCTAACTACACCACTAATGTCCATTACCATTTGCTGTGATTTCTCTGACCATTTGTTTTGTGGGAAGTCACACAAGCCATGCTGATTTGGTGCTGAAACAAAAGGATATCCCTCGCTTTCATGGCAAGCCCTTAGACTTGATACATGGCGCTCAAGAGCCAAAGAGAATCCCAGACTGGAATCATCCAACTTGACCTCAAGTCTTAGCTGTCTTTCTTCCTCTAGGAGTTGCTACCACCTGTTGGCTGGTCCCTTTGGGAGGAACTTAGCCCCTATCCTGATTCAGCACCTGCATACTGATGGAGTCTCCAGGGCTTGTCACCCCTGAAATGTCAACTGCATCATCTAGGCAGGGCGAGGAGAGAGTTTGAGAAGGTCGAAAGTTACTAACGGCAAAGGCACCTGCCTATTCTGACATCACATAGTGAGCATCATATCCACAGAGGCAAGTCTCCATCCAAAGAGTTTTGTTGGTTATTTGTCTTGTTTTCAGCATTTCCCTCATTCTGGTCCCTGGACGTTCTTGGCTCTGGGTTTGGAAAACCTTGGTGCCCGTGGCTATTTCCATTAGTGCCCTGACCTCCCTGTGGCCAGCATGCTTTCGGGAATGAAAATGCTGACAGAGAGTCTAGAATACGATTCTTTCTCATTTATGAGTTTCGTTTAGGTGAAACTTCTCGCAGAACATGCTGAATAAATGGCATTTAGTTATCCATGAGTGCCTCACTTTGACTGCACACAAAGAAGTCCCATGAAATCAAACTCTTTCAGAAAACCTAGGATGTAGAGTCACACCCTCTTTGGAAAGAGGACCCAGCCCTCTGGTCCCAGGGTCCCAGAGGCAATGTCTGGTAGCATGTGTTATGTGCTCTGACTTCGATTTCTTTCCCTTTCTGGTTCTGTGTCCAGCTGACTGCCTGTCTATTTCTGTGTATGCACACCTACACACATTCTTCTCTCATTTTTCAGAAAAAAAAAAAACCTTGGTGGCTCTAGACTTATAGAGTCACTAATGTGATTACCATCATCAGTGATGGTGTTTTCTTCTTATTCATAACAACATCTATAGTTGCACTTCAGACCATAATACCCAGTTTACTCTAAAGGCAAATTAACTTCCTCCTTAAAGGAGCTAGCTCGATTTTCACTTTCATGTCTAATTTTATCACAGACCATCTATAGCTATTGCCTTTTTCTCCCAGGCTTCCTTGCCAGAAAAGTCTCCCAGGCAAATAACGACAAGGAAACAACTCCAGAATGCTGTCTAGGTTTAGCATCTTCCACCTCCAGCATCTGTGACCTTCCTGGCTCACCCCAGGCCCCAGGGGTGAGGGTTTCTTAGAAAACTGTGTGGGCCATACCATATCTGATGGCCACTCTGCTTCCTAACATCGTAGCATAAGAGCTTGCTCTTTGTAAGACTGAAAAAGAGACACAAAGAAACCAGCTTCCTAAGGGGAGGGACATGGGGTTCTTTGGGCACTGCTCTGTGTCGCAGAAGTCCCTCATCCATGCCATTGCAGGCCAGGACAGACAGTGCATTTGGTGATGGCAGGCCAAGGTGGGATGAATACCACCCTTGGGGAGTGGGAGCAGAGGGTTGCAGGATATGAATTAGGGACATTCTTTCCAATAAATGCTCATCTCCTGGGTTTAGAGCCAACCTGGTTCTTTCATGTGTGTGTGTGTGTGTGTGTGTGTACGCGCCTGTGTGAGTGTGTGAGAAGGAGTTAAACATTCATGATTGCAGAGGTTTGGATTATCTAAAAACTAAATTAATTCTGAGAAGTGGGCATGAGTTCCTCATCACTTACCTCTTCCCTTTTCCCACTTTGCTCCCCATCTCACAACTCCAGGCCCTTTGTAATAGGAACGATCATTCATAAAGAGCCTTAGATCAGTAGCCATACTTTTCCATGTTGAGTCTTCTGACAGCACTGAAGTGTCACCCCAAAGCTAAAGATTGTGATTCCAGGTCCTAGATGCGGACCTTTCACTATTGATCACCTTAACTGCACAACCAGCTTGTTCTGCAAAGAACCTGCTGATGTCGTTCACGTCTCTGCTTTCCTCCCTCTGAGCTATGCCTGCTCCAGTGCTTCATCTGTGGCTTTTTTCAGGAATCTCAGTTATCGAAGACCTCTGATCCTTGTCACTATTGACATTTGCACTTACTATGGAGTCCTTCACTTTGTGGCCACCCGATCAATATCTGTTGATGATATGATAAGGCAAGTAATTGCATTTCTTAAAAGGCTGCAAATCTAAACAGATCACAGGAGAAAGATCTGCAGAGAAGGTAGCTCAACCTGAGTTACCCATAGTCACTGCTTGGTCTTGTCATCCTGAAGGAAGTGGATGGCTTAGAGAAGCAGGGAAAATGTGGGGACCATGTGTGCTCTATAAACCAAAGACGGCTCACCATCCAAATGGACACATGCTTCTTCCATTGACCAGTTGAATTGTCTCCTAAGGTTCTCATGAAGAAAAGTGAAGGTGCCTCGTCAAAGGAAACCATGAAATCTTCAGGGGGTTTCTCTTGCAGGCTGGTGATTGGTCTTGACCTTTCTAAATCCAGAAACATAAAAACAATATCTTGTGGCCTTAGTACCACAGCATCTTTAAAGTCTAGTGGTTAGTCTCCTTTTCCCTCAGAAGTTTTAGAGAAACCAAGTTCTTTATTCAACTCAGAATATTGTCCTCTTGAAGAATGTGATGATTTTACAGAGCCAAAGAATTTTCATGTATAAAAGCTAGTTAATTAGTACCCACTCTTTTGAAGAAAATACCAAACTGTGGTGGTTAAAGAAGGATGATTAACAGGAACTCTGCCGTCTGCGTTTGTGTTGGTATCTATAGCACTTACTGTTCAGTAGGATGTTATTGTGAGGAGGCAGAGCGCCCTCTGCTGCAAAATCACCATTCTTTCAGCCAGTTGATTTGACTAGAGTCATTTTCATCAACACCTAGTTATTTGCCTTTTATTATCCAATTCCTCTCCGTAGTTGAGAATTTGGTTTATCAAAAGAAAAAGAAATGTCACAAACCCTGAAAGGTTGAAAGCGAACCCCACTGAAGACCTCACTGTCAGTATCCCTGCCTTCTGCAAATTGTTGACACGTACTGTTGGCTCTGTCTGTAACAAGAGTCCTCTGGCTGGAATGTTGGTGCAGAGTCACAAGGCAAGGGCCTGATGGTTTTGTAACTTAACTTGATTTTTGTCAAATTGCAAAGGAAGATCAATAAACAGACTTCTTTTATATGAATGTAGATGGTATGAAATATGTGTTTTTGTATGTGTACATAATAATATATTGACTTCCTGCTTTCACATCAGTAATCCGAAATGGTTGTACCATTTTATAATTAGAAAGAGATGTAGGGGTGGGGGAGGGTTGAAGGGCTGTTATTTTTATAGTGGGATGCTCCTTATATTTAGAAAACTTGAAGTAATTTTGTATTTGTGGAAAGTTACATTCCATTCAATTCCTGACAAAAAAAATAATAATAATGGGTCTTGTTCTTTAAAGTATTCATGAGCTGGGAGAATGACGATCATAGTTTCCAATGGAGCCTTTCAAGAAGCTTGTATATGACATCCAATTCTGTAGATGCAGGCCATGACCTGCAATTGCCAGTTCATTGTGAAAAGGGGGGGGGGGGACTTATTTTAACCCCTCTGTATATAGCACATTATTTCCACCAAAAAAGACATCTGCTACAAAGAATGCACTTACCGTTATGAAACATGGCATCATAAATCCATCTCTAGGAGCTCCCTATTAGCAAGAAAGAAAGAATCTAATGGCTTTATTTTTTTTTCTTTCTAAACATGAATTGTGTTTTTATTGTAAAATGAATGATGTCACAGATAGAATTTGACTTCACTTCCCCAGGAGGTCTCTCTGGCCTGTCTTCAGATCATGCACCTGGTGGTCCCAGCCTGGCAGTCCCCACCCTCTTCCTATTCAAATCCTGAGACTGAGCTCCCTGGATGAACTGCCATATGACTCAAAAGCCACAGTTATTCCTGAAGGCATTTTCGGGGGTAACTTTTAATTTGGACTTTGATTTTCTCTTCATAGCTGAAAAATTGAGTAATGGGTTGTGTATCTATTTTACCCAAACATCATCATCTGTACAAAGTCGCCGGCATATTTAAATGATTAGTTAAGGCAGTGTAGTTGTTGTTTATTTCCTGTATAAATCTCAGTTCTTCTTACCCACTTTGGGCCCCTACCTTATTTCTCCCAAAGCACTTTATATCTTGGAATACAAAGAAGTTTTAACAACAGTCATTAAAGGGATTTGTCTTCGGTTAGGAGACACAGACTTTTCTTTCCCTGGATTCTATTCTCTGTGTGCTTAGAGAGCATAAACCTTTTGGCTCCTACTGGGAGTGTTGGAATGTTAAAGGATGAGAGTCGGAAACATTCAAGCGTACAACATGGCTATTTTTGTTATATAGAAGACTATCATGTAAATAAGTGCCATCACGTTCTTATGTACTGGTTTTTTTAAAAAGTGCAACTGTAAGGATTGGAAAAAGATTGTTAATTCCAGGAAATTTCATTGCAAAATTTTGTTTGGTTTTGTTTTTTAATAAAATGGAACTAGATATTGGTGTTTGTGTCATCTATATTTCCTCACGGTGCTTCCTCATCTTGAGTTCCAGAGGGGGTCCTATGGATTTTGTTTTTTATCTTTTTTAATTTATTTAGTTATTTTAAATCCTCACCTGAGGATATTTTACCATTGATTTTTAGAGAGAGAGAGAGAGAGAGAGAGGAAAAGACAGAGAGAAATATTGATGTGAAAAAAACACAGCAGACTAGGGTCCTGGCCAGGGAGGAGCCTGCAACCCAAGTACATGCTCTTGACCTGAATCGAACTTGGAACCCTTCGGTCTGCAGGTCGACCTTCTATCCATTGAGCCAAACCAGCTAAGGCTGTTCTGTGGATTTAAAAATCCTGATTATGGTCAAAGAAGGTGCGATTTCAATAACTTCAATATTTCTCTCCTGTAAGTCAAGTACCAGGCACCTGATATCATAGCTCTTTGCATCTCGGTGAAGTGATGAATGTATTTTGAACAATTTGGAAACGTGGGGACAAACTTAGCTTGTGGTGCATCATGCCAGGACTGAGCCTTATAGTCTGAGCCATCTGGGGCAGGCGACTCTATACAGGGTTACACCCAGGGCCCACCAGGCGCGCTGGGTGGCCAGGTGCCTTTTTATATTTACTTGTATGTCTCTGAAAGATTTTAAAACATTGGTTCTTTTGAATTAGCAGGGAAAGGAAATGCTGATGAAATAAGAAAGACAGGAGCCACCAGCCTGGGGAGGAAGGAAAGGCCCCTATTTGCTGTTCACTCACTTGAAACTGCCAGGCCCCTCAGAGTGGCCCATCCAAGGTTGCGGCACAGCCCCTGGAGGCACAGGGGGTGGACCTGCCAAGGGCAGGGCAGCCTGGCCAAGCCTGCCTTCCACCTGGCCGGTGCCCCTCCCAGCTGTGGGTTGCACACAGCCTGCTGGCAGCCACTCAAACTACATGGAGAGTGGCAGCCTCCTGAGCTTTCCACTCCTCCTCCCCACTCCACCCAAGGGAGCTGCTGTGACCACAGTGGAAAACATCAGTGCCTGGGGCTTTGCCCTCGGGGCTAGTCCACACTGAGCTCACAGGGAGAAAATGCTCAAGAGGGTTTGTTAGTAACAGTAACAATCATGCCACATGACAAGGGACTTTAAACTTTGCTTACACTTACAACAGTGCAATCTTTCTCTGCCCAGACGCCTGCTGTCGGCGATGAGCTTATGGAGCTGACGTCTGGGGCCCTGACGCTGGTTGAAGCACGGAGTTCCAAGGTCGATTCATTGGGAAAACGCTTCATATGAGACATAGGAGCTATTAAGAACTTTCAGGAAGACTGTTCTTAAGTCACCGATGTGACTTTGCATTACTCAGCTTTTCTAAAGCTGACTGAAGACAGAACCCCATTTTTAAGGGTTATCTTTTCCAACATGGCATTGGATGAGACCATTGTGTGGAACGTGTTGATGCTCAAACTAGAAAGAAGCTACTCGACCTGGTTCCCCCCCCCCTCACCCTTGCCTCCCCATCTCACATGCCCCACAAGCAATCTTGTCTCTCTCTGGTCCCTGCGCCACATCTAGCAGGGTGAGGTCAGCCTAGAGCCCTTTCACTGGAGCAGAGACGCCCAGGAAACATGCAATGGGCGCTGCTTGGGACATGTGTGTGCCAGGGAGCACTGTGGCTGCAGATCTTGCAGCCACACTTTCTCAGGAAGTAGGGGCCCTGCCCTCCTGGACATTTCCCTCTGAGCTTCTGTTTTGCAGCACCTTTATCCTTTTGAGGATGGAAAATGGCAAACTCCCCAGAGTTCTGTAACAAGCCAGCAAGGCCAGCTTTGCACCCGATTCTTCCTCTGTTAACACCTCTGGGGTACTAGAGTTAAATCGCTATTCAGGGAGCAAAGAAACATGTGTTGGTTTTTTTCTGAGTCTCATAATTCCTCCTAAGCCCATGTTAGCATCCCTACTCCTCTCCTTGCCTTGGTGGAGAAATAACAGGGGCCAGGTTGGGGAATGGGACTGGTGAGGGGAGAATGCGGGGGGTTTTGTTTTCTTTGTTTGCTTTGTGGTTTGTTTGGTTGGTTTTTGCTCAGTGATGATGACAGAAGAGTAAGAGTGCCAGCTCCTGAAACATTCAAGCGACAATGTATGAGCTACTTAAGGGCAATTGCTCCATCACCCATAGTGATCCAAGCAGAGAAAGTTCATTTACCTCATATGTCTTCACACCCGTTGGTATGGAGTCTCCCTCGGATCTCACTGTGAGGGAGACTGTCTGTCCTTGGCGGTGAGAAGAATAAGGGCTGTGATCTCAGACCAGGGAACCCGCCGCTCCAACAGGTTAGTTCTCCCTCCGCTGCTTCGAGTCCCAGCGTCCTGGCCCAGGTAGGATGCCACCCGGAGCCCAGGCAGTGGGGCCTGTACGCGCCGGCACCCTGGCAGGCAGAAACTCAACTCCCAACCCCCTCCGACCTCTCTGCTATCGAAGACATTCCCGCCCTGTCCCCGTGGGAATGTGGGAATGCCTGGTCAGAGCCGTGACCTCCTGTCCCTCAGCACCCCCTCTGCGCCTCTTCCTAACCTTCCCGCCCTCTTTGTTCTCCAGGGCCCTTTATAAACGGGGGGAGAAGCCAGAGCCAGCTCTCGCCGCCGGCAGCTGCCTGTGGTTGCTATGAGAGCTGTACACACAACACAGCTGCCACCGATATCATAGACGGAGCGGGAGCCAAGGCTCCCAAGGCTCTCCGAAACACACACACATAGTTCAGAGCTTTGGAGTTGGCATCGGTATCTATAAATAAATGGGAAGGCAGCGCAGTTGGTTAGAGAATGTAAGGATGCAACGGAGTCAGGCCTGAAGATACGCTGGGCCCGGGTCCAATGTTGCACCCGCAGAATTCCCAGTGAGTCCAGCCACACAGAGCCTCTCTTTTACAACATGGACTATTGAAAGTGGCCCCCTGCCTCTGGTCACTTTCCCATTTCCTTTTTCCCCTTCCCTTTGTCTGAATGGAGAAGGAAGAGGAAAGGGAGGGTGTGAACTAAGCCCAGGGTTAGAGCTGGAGGTAGGAGGGGTCGGGAGGGGGGGTCCTGACCCAGTGCCAGAGTTCTCTGGCCGGCACCACAATCTTTCCATAAGTGCAGGCAGCTCCAGGCTGCTCAAAGCTCTCCAGAGGGGGGAAGCAAGAAACACTGAGAGCTGGACTTCGTTATAGCAATGGGGAAATTGCTGTATAGTCAGGAAATACTCCCTGAACAGAAACAATTCTAATCTGCAAGCAAAATAGGATGGAGGGAGGCACGGTATGTGAGAAGGTACAAACGCACATATTCACACACTCCCACCCTCATTCATTCTCACACACCACCACCACCACCACTACTACCACCACCACCACCACACACACCACAACCACAATCCCACAGTGAGTGCCCAGCAAATGCTGTCTCTTTTTAGCTATGCAAGGAAGCTCAGCACATTAAGATCCCAAGGGGGGTTATATCTCATGCTCTCCTTCTTCTTCTGGCCTCTGCTCCGGTGCTGAGACGTGCTTGCTGGGAAGCACAGAGGGAGGACTTCTTTCTCTTTCTCTTATATTACAGCATGCGGGGTGAAGGGGAGGGGGGTCTAGAGGTCAGAGAAACCCCTCAATTACAGGACACTTGAAAACATGGGGATAAAATACCTTAAATCTCCTAAGGTGACTAGCTCCACTGGTAGAAAGTAGGAGAAAAGCCTGGAAGCTAGAAGGTAGAAGGAAGGACCATCGGGAGGAGAAAATGACCCTGAGATAGGGAGCTGGCCCTGGGCACATGTGCTGATCTCCAAGTCCAGGGAGCCGCATTTTTTTTTTTTTCTGTGAAGGGCCTGATAATATTTTAGATTCTGTGGATCACATATGATTTCTATAACTGTTTTTCATTGTAGTGTTTAACAATCTTTTTAAATTGGACAAACTGTCCTTCACTCAAAGGCCATACAAAAATAGGCCTCAGGAAGGGTTTTTCAGGGACAGGGACAGAGTCAGAGACCTTGGCACAAAGGCAGCACCCACGGTGACGGATAAGCTAGGCACAAATTTAGTTTAAAGTGGTCCCAGAGCCGAAACCAGTTTGGCTCAGTGGATAGAGTATTGGCCTGCGGACTGAAAGGTCCCAGGTTCAATTCTGGTCAAGGGCATGTACCTTGGTTGTGGGTATATACCCAATAGGCGGTGTGCAGGAGGCAGCTGATCAGTGTTTCTCTCATTGATGTTTCTAATTCTCTATCCCTCTCCCTTCCTCTCTGTAAAATTTCAATAAAATATATTTTTTTAAAAAATAAAGTGGTCCCAGATTGGCAGCTGCACTAAGTGTTTGGTAGAATCAAACTCATATCTCACTGAAGCTATACTTCTTAAACCAAGACCTCAAAGATTCTCATTCAGCAAGCTTCAGGAATATAAAACCAATTAAAAACCTCAACAAAGGCCTGGCCGGGTATCTCAGGTGATTAGAGAGCAAAGATTGTGGGTTCAATCCACAGTCAGGACACATACAAGAAGCAACCCCTACATGCATAAATAAAAGTGGGACGATATATTAATGTTTCTTTCTCTTTCTCTCTCTTACTTCCCCTCTTGCAAATCAATCAATAAATAAAAAATTGTGAAAGTGGTACATTAAAAAAATCTCAACACAACACATAGAGGAAATGAGGCACTGAAGGAAAGAAAGTAGTGTCCTACTCATGAAGATTGACAACATGGGAATTATCGGGTGCAAGAGAGAAAATTCATGTTGAGCCCCAGCTGGTTTGGCTCAGTGGATAGTGTGTTGGTCTGTGGACTGAAGGGTCCAGGGTTTGATTCAGATCAAGGGCACGTGCCATGGTTATGGTTCAATCCCCAGCAGGGGACATGCAGGCAGCAGCTGATAGATGATTCTCTTTCATTATTGATGTTATAACAATGAGAAAATTGTTGTATAGTCAATTGTGAGAAGGTACAAATGCACATATTCACACATGGCCACATTCATTAATTCTCACACACACCACCACCACCTCTCTGAAATCAATAAAACAATTGAAAAAAAAAAAAAAGCAAAGAAAATCCATGTTTAAAGGAGCCCTCCCGGTGACTCCAGTGAATTATAAAGTTTACAAACTACCACTGTAGTCATTTCATACCCAACAGCAGAGCCCCAAAAGCAAAGCAGGACTAGAGAGCAAGTGGCATCATCACTTTGATTGGGCTGCTTTGATCCTATGATGGTGGGTTTGGAGGAGACTGAATTTCATCAAAAAATGTTTTATTGCTTTGTACTGTTCTTGAATATAGAAAAGGAATAATCTGGATTATCCCACAGGTCCCATGTGATCTAGCCCTGCCTGCATCTCCCAGGGCCCTCTATCTGAATGTTTTCCCCGGCTGCCAAGGTTGCTGTCACCCTGGAGCTGTTGGCTCAACACTGTATCCTCAGTGAGGAGTGTCAAACTAATGGCTGATCTGGAATCATCTCTCCCCAGGGAAAGGCCCACAACAGGAAGACCACGTTGCACAGGTAGGGGGCGCTGCTAGCACAGTGTGCAGCATTTTAGCCCAAAGGCCCCAAGCCCAGGCTGGCTTATAAATGGAAAGAATTACATGTTTGGGAATTGCTGGCTCTGAAGAGTAAACTCCGTAGTGACTTTAAAATAAATACACAGTGCTCATGAATACTGCTATCATGTTAATTTAGGAATACTAGCAAACAGTTGAGTGTTAGAGTTAGTTTAGGCATGTTTGTGCACCAGGCACTCAGTAAGTGCTTGATATGCTTCATGTCCTTTGACCTTCACCATACCAACTGAGGAATTATTCCCATTTTATAATTATTCCCATTTTATAATTCAGTTAGTAAAGCTTAGGAAGTAACTTGCCCAAGATCACACAGCTAGTAAGTGGCAAAACTTCTCACAAACTCAAGTCTTTCTATCTCTTAAAAGCTACCCTTCACCATCATATTACATTTCCTTCTGTCTTTGGAAAGGAAATTAAGTTGTCAAGTTTCTCTATATCTGGAACAGAAAAGGGACATTAGGAGAAAGTTAGTGAAATTCAAATAAAGTCTGAAGTTTGGTTATTAGTAATGTACCAATGTTGGATCCTTGATTGTGGCAAATGTACCACAGTGATGCCAGATGTTAACAATAGGGAAAACCAGGTGTTGTGCTATCTTTGTAACTTTTCTGAAAAACTAAAACTACTGGAAAATAACTTATTTGAAAAAGAAAAAGAGATGCTTTCATCAAATAAAAAAACCATTGGATTACTAGAACATGAAAATTGGCTTTTGATAATATTGTGGAATTTTCTCCCCTGGAAATTATAGAAATAGAAGAGAGAACTCCATATCTTGAAGAGGTTATTTTTCTTCTTGAAGTAGAAGAAACTGGATTATTTCTCAATATCGAATCCAGATTTTTTTATTTTATTTTTAATTTAAATGTATTAGGATAACATCCTATCTAATAAAAGAGTAATACGCAAATTGACCATACACCCACAAGCCACGCCCACCAGCCATGCCTACCAACCAATCAGAGGGAGTATGCAAATTAACCAAACCAAGATGGCTATGGCCACACAGAGAGCAGAAGAAAGGTTTGGGTTGCCCCTGGTGATGGAGGAAGCCAAGCTTCCCGCACACCTTGGCCTGCACTTACAGCAACAAAGTTTCAATGGCTATATGAGCAGAAGGCTTGGCTCTGCTCCAGGCTACAAAGTTCAATTGTAGAAAATAAATAAATCCCAGATACCAGGGCCTCCGCTTGAGTCGCTGGAGGGCATGGCTGGCCTGCAAACCACCACAGGCCCCTTGCCCAGGCCACCCCACACCCCAAGAGACACCAACCTGATCCAGGACACCTTTCAGGGCAAACCAGCTGGCCCCTACCTGTACACCAGGCCTCTATCCTATGTAATAAAAGAATAATATGCAGATTGACCATCACCCCAATACACAAGATGACTGCCCCTATGTGGTCAAAAGATCCTGTCTCCATGTGGACACAAGATGGCCACCACAAGAAGGCCAGCAGGGGAGGGCAGTTAGGGTGACCAGGCCAACAGAGAAGGGAAGTTGGGGGTGACTGGGCCTACAGGGAAGGGCAGTTGTGGCGGGGGGGGCCAGGCCTACAGAGAAGGTCAGTTAGGAGTGACCAGTCTGGCAGGGGAGCAATTAGGCATCAATCAGGCTGGCAGGGGAGTGGTTAGGAGATGGTCAGGCTGGCAGGAAGAATAGGTTAGGGACAATCAGGAAGGCAGGCAGGTGAGCAGTTGGGAGCCAGCAGTCCTGGATTATGAGAGGGATGTTCCAGATTGAAGAAGGAGCAGGCTGGGCTGAAGGACACCCCCCCCACCCCGTGCACGAATTTCGTGCACCGGGTCTCTAGTTCGTTAATAATATCATAGAAATAGCAGGTGTACAACTTAATAATATAACTGCATTCTCCATTGTGTACTTACCTCCCAAAGTCTAGTCCCCTTCCGTCACCATTTTTAACCCCCTATACTCTCAGCAAGACTATGAATTTGTGACTTGTATTAATTTAATCCAGAGTAATTGGAAAATGTGCCAAATGAGAAGCTAATCATTGTAATTGTGCCAAACTTATTGCAAAGGTAATAAATAAATTTATTAGCTGTGCACAGCAATTACATTTAACATAAGATAGGTAAGCCACATAGACACCAATACACCAAATGTTACAGAACACTTACCCTTTGTGTCCATATTTATTGCAGTTTAGCTGTTTCTCCCAGTAGGGGGTGCCATTGGCCATCAAATAGAAACAATACCCTGGCAGAGGTGGACAGAGGGGCAAGGCTTCCACCTTGAAGTTGATAGGATAACTTTGAGGGAGAACAACCATTCAGAAATCTTCTCCAGTAATATCTGTACAGTAAGAAAGGAGGAGTTAGACAATACCAACCAACATGATGGGGGGTGGGGGCGAGAGGACGGCGGAGGGCAGGGGATGTTTCACAGAAGGAAGAATATGTTGGACTGTACCAGATAGCCCTTTAAGCCTACACATTACTGAAGCCAGATATCTGCCACTCAATGAAAAGCAGGTTAGAAATGACAAAACTAGAAATATTTTATATTAAGCCAGGCCTATGTCCCTAAAAAAACAAAAAATTTAGGAACAATGTTCCCAGAGTATTGTCTGCTTATTGATTGACCATGAGTGTTTTGTTCCACATAGCATTTCTCAGGGTAGTTCATGCACTTGATTCTTAAACGCAGTACACACACACACACACACACACACACATTTAAAATCCTTCATGGCCGCCCATTTCTATTAAGCCAAGTACAGCACAGAAGCCTTAACATGATCTCAGTCCCACATGATCTAGTGCTGACACCATCGTACGCTGCTCCCTCTCCATCCCTATACCCCGCCCCTTCCTCTAATCACTGCCTGTACATCCTGTGGGTCTCAGCTCAACAGCCTTCCCTTGGAGAAACCTTCACCCCTAGGCCTCAGTTAGGTAGCCCCATTAAAGGCTTACAGAACATCTTATGCTTTGCCCTTAGAGCCCTATCGATAGGCCTACTCCATGTGGTAAACACGGCACTAAACAGTGTTCGGCATTAATAATTCATGGATGCCATGGTTGGACTGATATCAATTCTCCTCTCTAGATCACATATTCCTTGGGATTAGGGTATAGTTTTTCTTCCATATGTTCCAGTGCCCAGCACAGGGCCTGATTTACAGTATGTTTTCCATATGTAATTGTAGAATAAATGATTGATGGAACAACCCAAGTACTTGCCAGCTGCCCGGCTCCTACCTGTTTTTACTCTTTTCATCTAAAAAGAAAAACTTTTCACCCAGAAATTAGAACTAGCAATATTTGGGCTTGGGAGATTTGGGGAAACTAAGGTCAGCAAAGCACTTAAATGTTAGCTACAAAATATGGAGGAAAAATAAGAGAGATGAATAAGAGATAAGATGACATAAAACAAACATGTTGTCATCTTTGACACAGGTCTCTAGAAGGGCGTATTTTATAGAGAAACATCTCCAAAATGCCTATGCTGATAGGAAACAGGTTAGCACATCTACATGTTCATTCAGGTGAGGCTGGTGTTATTATCAAGCCAGGGAACCTGGAGAACTCAGCTCAGCATCTATTTCGCAAAGCAAGGCTATAGAAAGAGAAGCATATGGATGCCAAGGAAAGCTATGTTCAATGCAAGATTATATTGTGCTGCCCTGGACCAATTGGAATACTCTTTGCTTAGGCTTTGCTGTGACGTCAAATGTATCTTGTCCTTGAGAGCTTTTTGGAGTTGGTTCCTAAGTCTTTCTTGCATGATATTATTCATGGTATTATGGGCCTTTGAGTACTTCCTCACTGTCAAGTATATCAAATGTCCCAGAATTACCAAATACATCTTCTTCCCCAAACACTGAATCAACCATACTTCTAAGAAATAATATGTCAAGGAACAATCTGGACACTGACTATGCTCATGACTACTAGCTTGGTTATTGTTTCTATGCCTCTTCAGTTAGATACATGTTTTAAAAGAAAAAAAAAATCTCTTCATTTACTGACATTTCCAATTCAAGTTTAGTATTACTAGTTTTCTAATAAACCGCTTCTCTACTACATCTGTATGCATTTATTTAATTCTATGATGAGAATTCTGAATCTCAAAGGACACAGGTAATGACATAGAATGACAATATCTACTAAATATTCATTTACCCTACACTGCATACATAGCAGTCTCAGAAAAACAACACTTAGATTTCAGAATTCACTTATTCTGATGAGAAGAAAGCCCATTCCTGCTGACCTCAGAGGAAGTGAAGCCAGAGAGACTAACAATAAAAAAGAGTATCTTTGCCACAATGTGTAGGTTCTATGACATTTAGTCTCTTAACAAAGCCCATTCTGTTCTAGGAAATGCTGAGTTAAGTTATTCAAACCAATGCTTCTGGTAAACAAAACAAAACAAAAACATTTATTTTTTAAAGTGAGAAAAAATATAAGTAAATGTAGACAATATACACTGAGTGGCCAGATTATTATGATATCTGAATGCATAATAATCTGGCCACTCAGTGTATATCCTATATAATAAAAGGCTAATATGCAAATTGTCCCCTTGACCAGGAGTTCAACAGCAGGCAGGCTGGCCAACCACCCATGTCCCCTTCCACTGGCCAGCCTGGCCAAACCCCACGCATGCACAAATTCATGCACTGAGCCTCTAAGACACACACACACACACACACACACGGAGTGGCCAGATTGCTATGCATTCAGAGATAATAATAATCTGGCCTCTCAGTCAATATAATATATCTTAAGACAAACAAAAAACTGACCAAAGAAGAAGATATTATGAGGTCCACAGTGAATGGAAATCAGGATCCCAGAGGTGCTAAATAAAAACAAATCCTTGCCTTAGCTGGTTTGGCTCAATGGAGAGTGCGACGGGCTGCAGACTAAAGAGTCTCAGGTTCAATTCCAGTCAAGGGCATAGGCTCAGGTTGTAGGCTCAATCCCCAGTAGAGGGCATGCAAGAGGCAGCCAGTGGTCAATGATTCTCATCATTGATGTTGCTATATCTCTCTCCCTCTCCTTTCTCTCTGAAATCAAAAAAGATATATTTTAAAAAAAAAAACTTTTCTCTGATTCTTCACCTGGACGTCTTCTCAACTGCAAGCCCTAAAGACTCAGGGACTAGCCTATGGTTTGCTCTGATTATTACTTAGGATAGAGATATCCTAGTCTCCTGCTTCTTCTACCGTTGCTGTGGTTCCTGCTTGTACATTAAATGCCTAGAATGCCCCCTCTGAGACTCAGGAATCATTGCAAAAGAGATGGACAGGCGAGATTGTAAAAGCCAGATAAGAGGGGCACGATGGGCACACAAATCTAACTCCATCTTCCAAGCTCATCTTCCTTCTTGATTGACCAGAACCTAATCTTGATATTCCTCAAGATTGAAGGATAATCACAAGAAAGGGGGGAATTATAATCAAGTAGGAACTCATTTTCTTTAAGGTGACCCTTTCTCCTTTCTCTCCACTCCCTTTAATTATTAAGTCCTGAAGACATCAGATTCTGGTCAGTGTCAAACTGTCTTAAGAACAAAACTTCAGATCTGTTGACACAAAAACAGTTTCAAGCAAGCTAAAGATAGCATCTAGACTTCAGTTACTATCTTTAGCCCCAGGCCCATGAAATGGAATGACACCTGCAAGAAACCACACCTGCACAAAACCAGACAGAACAAGGCCACGGCCATGGCTGACATGGCCTATTACAATTATCAACTCCTCCCTGCCCTGGCCCAAATCAATTCAGTAGAGCGCAGGACCACAACTCCTTCAGTCATGCTGGTTAGTGATTTTTCCTGTATGTAACCCACCCTCTGGGAGCCAGCAGGGAGCCAGGTACTAGCTTACTTTTGACACTCCCATATTGGCATCACTCCCTCAACTAATTAACCCTTACTTTCTTATCTGCAACAAGCAAACAGAAGCTTCTTTCACTCTGAGAGTAGTTATCCATCCTTAAAAAATTAGAAATTTTGTTTTGGTGACCTTCCAGAGAGAGGAAAAGAGAAGTCAAAGCCCAGGACCACAAAAAAGATGAGGTCTAAATAGGAGATTCACATGTTCCTTCATTTCTTTAATTATCTTCGTGTGACGTGGAGCCACTTCCAAGGGAAGACCAGTCGATTAAAATAAATCGATGACAACCTCAGCCAAAGAAGAAGTAATGAGAATGTGGGGGCAGACAGAGAAGAGAGATGGGAAACACTTCCTTCTGAAGTGAACTCTCTATGGATTGAAGCTGCCACAGGAGCAAAGCCTACTCTGTTTTGTGTGAACTTTATTCAATTATGAAGAAAAACTTTGTAATGGCCCCCCACCCATCAAAACGTTAAAGACTTAGCTAAAGGATTAAGCTGAATTCAAAACCATCAAGCATGGGAGCGCAAAGCCAGTTGGACACAAGTGAGAACAAAGTTAAACCAGAGAAGTGAGATCAGCCAAGCTAGCTTCACTTCCCCTAATCACTTCCTAATCTCTGCAAGGCCTGGAAAACATGTGGCATTGAACTTTCTGAACTGTTTAGGCAACCCAATTATTGCTTCCCAGCATCTCTTCATTCTTTGGGGCATGAGGGGTAAAGGCTACTGATTCGGTTCCAGTTATACACAAATCACTCCACATCCCCAGCCTCTCACCCCCTTACTCAGCCTCCATGGGCTAAGATCTGTGAGACAGAGTGAAAACCAGATGGCTGTGGGACGGGCGACATGGCAGAGACAGAGAGACAGAGAGCAGGAGGTAATGAGACCCACACATCCATCACTGACCAATTTGGCATTTACTAATCACATCTCATTTCTTGACCTTATGAACAAATTAAATCTAATTCTGTTTTGGAGAACCAATAGCCACAGCTAAGAGCATCGCTGGTTTTTTCTCTATCTATCATCCTTCATGAAAATGTTCCCAGGCTACAAAGTATGGCCTGAAAAGGAAGCCTGGCCTTGGTGGACTACATTCATTCAACAAAATTTATTGAGCACCATCTATGTATGTACCAGGCACTGCTCTAGGCTTTGGGTAAAGAGCAGAGAAAAAATAAGATTCATACCATTGTGAAACTCATATTGAAGCAGAGGGAAAATAGATATTTGACAATAAAGATAATAAGTTGGGAGGTAATAAGTAATATGAAGAATAAAAAGCATAGGATAGGATAAGGGTAAGTGGGTGTGGGTGTTGAGGAATCTTTGCATTGTTAAATGGGATGGTCAGGATAAGCCTTGTTGAGTAGATGAGCAAGGACTTGGAGAAGGTGAGAATTAGGAAAGTAGCAGCTTCCTGCTATGAGCAAATATCTTTGCAGATATTTCCCCCAGGACCATCATGACATAACAAGGAATAAGGTCTGTAATGAAGTCTGGCTTCTTTTCCCCAAAACTAATAGAGAAACCATTTCAATCTTAAAAGGCAAATAATTACTACTATGCACGACAAAATTTCAAGGTAACCCTGTGACATTGCAACTTAGACATCAAAGGGAATTAGACCCAAACAAAGCTCTTTGCTCTTCTCTGTTCCTCTTTTTTAAATTCTCTGCTTCTCCCTAGAATCAGAGAATTCTTGGGCCACTCATTCTGTATGAGGATCAATAACTATATGAAACAACAACAAAAAATAGAGCAGTCTAGATAATGATCCAATAAACTGTAATATAGATCCAGCATAAACAAGACTGGAGCTGTCCTCCTGAGCCACGACAAAGTCCTGGAGAAGGGGTTGTTTGTCAACATGCTCTGTACTTTAACTGCATTGGACCGCTGGCTACTTCTCAAGCACACCATGCTGCCCCATGACTGCATGGCTTTCTCCACACTGTTCCCTTGCCTGGAACAGAGCCTGGAACAGACCTTTGCTCACAGCTCTCATAAGAAGCTTGAAAGGGCCCTGCAACATATATTTCAGGTACAAACGTAAAGAAGGACATTATTAATACAGTGGTACCTCAAGATACGAGTTTAATTCGTTCTGTAACCATGGGAAACTATGAGACGCTCGAGTCTCGGTAAACTGGTGGGTCGTGTGCAGCCGGCCAATCAGCGCGATTACTCCTATCTCAAATGTTGCTCGTATTTCAAAGCAAAAATCGCTCACTCGACGGCTCATATCTCAAAAATCTCGTATGTTAGGTACTTGTATCTTGAGGTACCACTGTATAAGACAAGTGATTAGGAAGCTCCTAGCACCTGTTTTCTACATCTGAATGTGGCTCTCCTCAACTCCAACTTCATGTGAAGGGATCAGCCGCTCTCATAGAAATGGGCAGTCACTCCAGTGAGAAGTCAAGATCAGATCCCATCTGTGAGGTCAAAGCCATGGGGAGCCCCCTGCAAGGTCCCAGCCTCCAGCTCACGATGAGGTATGCTGTGCACAAACCATAACCAAATGAAGGGAACCAAGCCAGGCACAGTCAGAAAAACAAAAGGTGCTCTAACTCAAACAAATGTCTCTTTTTCATGCATGACCCTGCTTTTGTATGTTAGAAATGTAAACAGCACAATTTATGCTGAAACAATGTGTGCAGAAAGATCGCACCAGGCCTTGCTTAGCGAATACTTTGAATTATATCTGGTAGGAAATTCTCCTGCCTGGCCCTGTGCCTTGCAGTTGGCCCTTGAAGAGTTCTCCTGTATTAGTGAGCTGACAGTGAGTCACTGTGCCAACAACATCAAGGAGGGAGTTCTCTGCTGAGGTCCAGTTCATTGAGCAGGCCCAATGGTTTCAGATGTTTACCCACATCAATTATTATGAGCTTTTCACCTGAAGACAACTTGGGAGACAAGAAGAATTTTGGAAGACAGTTCTAGGAGGGACATGCAAAATCTGTCATTCAGCAAGAGAAGAGGTAGTTGTTTTGTGCTTGAACAGGGCAATGAAATAATGGAGACATTGTCAAAGGAGAGCCATCTAGTTAAAGTGACCACCACAGATGGTGTTGAAGAGAAAAGAAATCAGAAGAGGCAGTGTTGAGAGTGACCAAGAGAGGTGAGTGGGCCATGCCTGCCTTGCCTTGTGGTGTTTTACAGTAGATTTAACAGCTTCAGGTGGGCTATTGCTTTAACAACAGGGAAGCTGGACTTAACCTGCACCAGGACCAGCTTCCAGTGAGGAGGATAGTCCCAGAAGGAGGCAGCTAATTCATGGGCTGGGATACCAGTGCACTAAGATGGAGCAGTACTGACACAGCCAACAGTGTGCAGGGGTTTGGCCAACTTCTGAGAAACATACACTACAATCATAACCTAAAATTTCTCACAAATGCTTCATCATCCCACTGGTTACATTTTGGTCTATTTTCTGAATTACATCAAAGAGAAGAAACTCAGTTTTCCCGCTCCAAATTTGGTTGATACGGTTATGGATAAAATTACATTTTCGAAATGATTCATGAATAACACTGACAGCACACTATCTCTATGGGTTTGGGAGGTAATACAGGTGTAACACCAGGACTGGGTTTAGGCAGCATCTGTCTCATTAGCCGCTTGAAGAAGATACTCAAGTCTTAGTTTCCTCATCCATTAAAACATGGTCCATACCTCTTACAAGAAGAATAAACATAAAAGGGTTAGGTCAATGTGCTCTGTGAGTTTAAGAGCATTATAAAAATGTACAGTTATTGGTAATAACAAGATAGCATGTTTAGAAAATGCTTACAAGGATCCCCAAGAAGTTTCATAATAGCAGATACACAAATTAATATACCTAGCTGACTTCCAGGTGTGAAGACATCCTTCCTAAAATAAAGAACAAATACAGAAACATATATAGAGTTGAATCCTAAAAATATGAAATTCATTTTTCAACAGCTTTATCTTTGGAAGAACTTCCTGCACCAGGCCCAGCTTCCAGTTGTGCTGGATGTGGAGAAAAGAGAAATATTTACAATTTGAGGCACCTTATTTTGCTGATTCAATAGAACATATTTATCTGGTTCTTCCCATCTACTTGGGTAGCCTTCTCTCTTCCATGGAGCTTTCTGGGCAGGGAAGTATCCCCAGACAACCCCTATTTACAGTTCTTGGACTTTCGTTTCTTTCTTTCCTCTACACTGGCTCTCTTTCATCATTTTGCTGGCCAAGTCCAATGAGGATGCCTGTCCTCTAACACCAAGGTTGGACATTGATGTCACACTAAGCCTGAACAGGTCTGCTTTAAAACAGCCCTACGGAACTGGGGAAACATGTCTTCCTCTGCCAGCCCCCGTCACCATGATCCCAGAGACACACCCTGGTTTCCCAATGCCCTACAGTGACCTGTGTGTGAAAACCATCCTTTGTGTTGCTGCTCATCACCCTTCTACCCAAGACTCAGGCACAAGTCCATAGTATTAGCAGGAGATGAAACTCTCAGACAGAGCCTGCTGCCCCTTAAATTCTCATCCCCTTGCTTCTATCCTGATACTTCCTCACCCCTTCTGACCACCATTACTCCCTAATAGTTTGCTATGATGAAGCTTTCTGTTTCACCATGAAGCTTTCACTAAGTGATAGTTGGAACTCTTTCGTCACTCCTTCATCACTAGCACCATGTCTGGTACATCCAGGTGGCAGCCTGGTGGCAGAGGCTAGGTGGCCAGAGAAAGGGCTGTGCAGGAGAGGAAGTGCTAGCCTAGATTCTAACAAAGCTGGAACAATTCCAGGATAGATGTAAGATTTCCATCACTTACAGGATTTTCTTCTCCTAGTGCTAAAATCTGACCCATACCCATGAGCCACAGTGCACTGATGTCCTAAAAACCGTTCTTTGCATGCACTTAGCCAGAGTGAATTCCAGTTCCATCTCTTTCCCGAATCAAGAAATTAAGTTCTGCAGAGCCCTTTAATTAGCCTTGGTATTAGCATAATGCTTTGAACATGTGAGCAAATTCTTCCCAAAGATAAAGTGTTACGGAGACGAGCTTGAGTGGGAAGACATCTCCATTCTGCCGTCTCCAGGTATCCACGGGACCCTGCAGTGTGTGTAACAGAAGCTGCTGTCATCATCCTCTGGATATTTGCCAAGTGCTCCATCATCATGTCCCCAAGCTGCTCTTCGCCACCAGTAAGGCTCTGTGGGAGCCATCTGCTGCCCAGGAAATGCTGACTCCGCTGCTTGCAGAACTTGTCACTGAGCTGGAGGCCTCCACTGGGAAGGAGCGGCACAGGGCTCCCAAGGTTTCCACTCTCATCCCACCCCCTGTTTGTAGCCACCCATGGGCTCAGCACTAGTCTCACTGGCTTCCAAGGCGGATCCAGGAATTTTAAGCCCCTGCGTGGCAGGGAGGAGGGTCTTGTTTGGTTTTTGTGTTTTTTTGTCCATTTAGCATCCTCCATCAGAGCAGTGCCTTGAAGTGAAGTGCCTGGTAGGAGAGGAAAGCAGGGGAGACTGTTCCTCAGCTGCAGAAGGGACAGCTGAGGCTCTGCGGGGTGCCAGGCTCTCTCTGCCCCAGCCGGCTTCTCTGGCTGGGCGCCACAGGCAAAGGGCCCTGCAGGGGCAGCAGCAGGCCAGCAGAGGAGCCCCCCAGTGGGGGAGCCAGGGACTCTGAGGCTCCCTCGACAGCTGTCTCTGGGAGAGGTGCCTTATGTCTCACCCGGAGGTTTGTCCATCTGTTCGTCTTCCTTGGAAGATCTACAGTCTGGCCCTGCGTGGCACCTCTCCCTTTGACCTTTCCCCATTTAAAGAACTTGCTTTATTTGTTTTCTGATCTCATTAGGAACTATTTATATAAGGCTCGTCCCCTAAAGCCTTTGTATTTGTTAGTCAATCCAGCAGCGGTGCGGCTCCCCTGTCTGAAAGGGAATGTCTTACCTCTCCCCGCTTTCCCCACCATGTGGTTAATTTTATGTGTTAACGCGGCTGTGGGGGTGTTTCTTTGGAAACTAAAATTAAAATCTGTGGACCCTGAGTTAGATAGGTTAGCTTCCATTCTGTGGATGGGCCTCATCAGACTAGGTGAAGTCCTTTAGAACAAAGACTGACCTCCCCTGAGCAAAAAGGAATCCTGCCAGTAAACTGTCTTTGAATCTGCACTGTAGCTCTCCCCTGAGCATCCAACCTGTAGGTTTTGGCCTTACCAAGCCTCCAGAATCATGTGAGACAATCCTTAAAAATAAATGTCTAGATAGATATATAAACATAGATATATATACAGATAAACACAGAATATACATATATATATATATATATATATATATATACATATATATATATATATATATATATATATATAAATATACTGTATATATATCCTGTTGGTTCTGTTTCTCTGTAAAAGCCTGACTAATACCTCCTGTTCCTCTGTTCTGACCATTGACTGCTCCCCTCTAGTTGTGAAGTTTAGAAAATCACACACAAAAGAGACAAGGCCTGCTGAGCCAGGGCAGGTCTTCGCCCTAAATGGCTCTGCCCTGGCACTGGGGCATGATTTCCTGGTGCATGCCCACCCCTCCCACCCCCGCCCCCAAGTCAACAGCCATTTCTGAGAACCAGTTCTGGGCCCAGCCCTGGGCTGGACCTACCTGGAGCTCCCAATATAAGGAACCCACCACTCAACTCTTCTCAAGGGCCAAGACTGCCCCCTTGAAATGCCTGAAGAGCACCGAAGCAAGGACCCCTCTCCAGGTGTGGTATCGGATGGGTCTAAGATGAGTTATGAGAGTGTTCATGTGTGACCGACCACAGGCCATGCAGGGGCGGGGGCAGCAGAGGCTGCTTTCTCAGAAGGGCTGGCATCAGACTGTGTCTGGACAGATGTGTCAGGCTAGAATGGGTGGAGAAGAGCCAGGAGAGGACCTTTGCTTGCTCAAGGAGGAAGGGGGTGAGATGATGGCAAGAGATTTTAAAATGCCGACTACCAACCAGGGAGCCAAGTGCTAGGTAAGCTTACTTTTAGATTTGATCTTAAAATTAATATCTATTCACATGAATTCCAATATCTTATTCTGTGAATCTCATAAGAAGGAATTCCACCTGCAGCCTATAAACCTCAGAAAGAATATTCATCTTAATACCATAACGTGAATTTCCTAATGCATCAATATATTAAATTCTCACAAAGCGACTGAAGCAAAAATATCCACCCTCTGAGATGGCTTTTCTCTTCACAGCCAATGTAGGCTTAAAAGGCAGGGTGAAACTACCACAGAGGAGATCTGCAGGCAGGTCCCTGTAGTCAAGTGTCTCCCACCTTCTCTGTGAGTAACCTTAGGTGTCTGGAAACCAAAACATTGTTCTCACTAAATGGATGAAAACAGGAGACTAGAAGGCTGGTCAACCTTGAAGCTTTTAAAGGTCAAAACCAGCCACTCCCTATCTAATTGAAACAATGAACTTCCCCATCAAATAATCATATCAATCCTGACTGATAAGATAGTCTACTAGTTACTGGAATTGTCTGCTTCAGGGAAAAGGGTGTATCCCAAACCTAAATAAAAGGGATGGCAAAACCAAAGGAAGGTGGCAGTCCTTTCCACTAGAAGAAGACTCCCGCCTGGCCCCCCCAATATCACCAAATTAATGTTTTCTAGTCTCTCATTTCGTTTGCGTGCGGCCTCCTTCAGAACCCGAACCCTGACCCGGGAACCCTGAACCACGCGGGACATGGAAAGAGGTTCCCACACTTAGGGCCTCTGTCCTTGACCCTCAGCCCACAGCTCCAGGGCCATAGGGCAGATCATAGCTCAGATTCCCTGTATCCATGACCTTCCCCACAAAGTTCCTCTATCTCTGGCTTCATATTCTGTCTCCTCATATAAAATCTGCCTTGTGTTATTTCTGGTCTGCTGACTTCACTGGTCACACTGACCGGCAATATTATCTTGACCAAACTTTTTAGGTTAAGGGCTAGTTTCCCCTTCTCTAAATGATGATAATACCTGACTCACAACATTGCTGTAAAGGCATATAGCACAATGGATATAAATACTGAGGCCAATATTTGGTACACAGAAACGTTAACAAATATTGATAATATTATTGGACATTATGTGCCCGAAGAAGAGAACTCAAACCTCGAGAGGAACCCCCAGAGCCAGGTTGCAGGGCTCGGCTCTCTTCTGATGGAGCATCCACAACCGTGTGAATTGAGACACACCCTCCTCGCCTATGCAAATACTCCTTCACAAACATCATGTACTCTAGGAAGTAGAAGACATCTGCAAATCAGAAAGGACTGGACACATGAGCAGGAAACCAGACCCTGGTTTTCTCTCTCTCTCTCTCTC
>PVJN01022849.1:0-32889 GCA_004026805.1 Lasiurus borealis | reverse complement strand
CAACTCCAAACCAGTATTATATGAAATGCTGAAGGGTACTCTTTTAGAAGAGGAAGAAGAAAAAGGTAAAAGCCAAAAAATTATGAACAACAAATACATATCTATCAACAAGTGAATCTAAAAATTAAGTGAATTAAAAATTTGATCAACAGAATAAACTGGTGAATATGATAGAATCAGGAGCACAGAAAGGGAGTGAAATGATCATTCTCAGGGGGTAAGTGGTGAGGAGTGTATAGGGAGAGACTGGACAAAAATCATACACCTATGGATGAGATCAATGGGAGGGAGCTAAGGACAGAGGGAGTGGTGGGAGCTGGGTGCAGGGGTGCTATGGAAGGGAAAAAAGAGAAACAAATATAATAATCTGAATAATAAAGATTTAATTTAAAAAAATAAAAAATAATAAAATAAATAAATAAATAAATAAATAAATAAATAAGCAAGCAGTATACAAAAACATAGTAAATACTTGCCCTGGGAGAGATGCCTACAGACCAGTGAGCATAACTAAATAAGATCCTTTTAATATTTGAAGTTACCTACTGGTAAAGTAGTCTGAGCATGCCAAGGTTCTTAACTGTTCTGGGCTTTTAAAATGGTCTTTCACCTGCTTATATAGAAGTAAGATGGTGCTGCTGCAATCAAATTTAAAACATTGCCATCTGCTGTCTAGAGAACATTTTACATATCTATTTACAAAAAGAAGGTATACCTTATTTGCTAGATTTGTTCCTTGGCTTTTATGATTTAAAGCAGGTTGAAAAATTTTCATATAAAATTTTCACATGTTATATGTACTATGTTATGTTATTTTATATTACAGAGGTTGGCAAACGTAGGTTTACACTTGTTCATATGGAAAAAGACATCCAGATTATAATTATTACAATAGTTTTATTCACTCTTGTGTTTCATGTACTCACAACTGCAAACCTAATTTTGCCCACCACTATGTATTTAATATTAACTTTAACATTTTTATTTTACTCTTTTCAATAATATGATTTGAAGTCATATTGTATATGGAGCAATATAATGACTCTAAATTTACACATTGACAATATAAACTCAAAAAACTTAAATTATCTTAACAGTTACTAAGAAATTTTTCTGTTTATCAATAACAAAGCCACACAAATATTCCTTTTAAAATAATATGTTTCTTAAGTATTATTTTTAGTGCTGTGTATTCTTAATTTTTCTTCAGATTGCCAAAAACAGTTAGTATTTATTTTATGCTTTGCTTAATTTAGATGCAAAACAAATTAATCAAGTTTGCCAAGGAACTCTCAGTTGTCAGGAAAGAGAAATATACCTAAATCTTTGGATAATTAATGAAAATAATGATTAATCATCTGGATTGAATCAAAAGTTGTTATTGTGTCTACTAAAAATGGAAAGTAAATTCCCCATCAAGATCAGGATATTTCTTTACTGGTAAATAGATAACATAAAAGTAACAGAAAAAGCAGAACAGCATAGGAAATACAATCAATAATATCATAATAACTGTGTATAGTGCCAATTGGGTCCTGGAAATATCAGGGGAACACTGTAAAGTATATGTTTATCTAGCCATTATGTTGTACACTTGAAACTAATCTTGTCTAATAAAGAGGGAATATGCGAGTTGACTGTCACTCCACCACAAAGATGACTGCACCCACAGACACTAGATGGGGGCACCCAGTCCTATTAGCCTCGCCAGAGTCCCCCAGTCCCAAGAACTCCCTCCCTCTGCACAAATTTTATGCACTGGGCTTCTAGAATAAAATAATATTGAATAGAAAGCATAATTTAAAAAAATAAAATGAAATAAAGTAGAATTAAAAACAAAGAGCATCACTGACCAAAAATAAGTTATCTTATCTTCATAAGAAAAGAGAATTAGAGGGATGGAAAGTACATATGTTTGTATACATATATATATATATACTGTTAGTTAAGTAATAGAATAGCTACAGGGGAAATAATTAAGTGACCCAATTTTTTTCATTGTTCAGACTCACTAAATGATAATTTCATTGATCTCAATCTCATTCTACATCCCAAATGAGATTGAAATAGTAAAGTAATGAATAGCTCTTATGATTTTTGCCACAATGTGAAAATATACTAATTTAGTTCTCTGTTTGTTTTCCAGTATTTCCCTGGTTAATATCATTCAGAAAGCAGATGCTGCTGGTAGATTGGCTTTTGATAACTGTCAGGCTTCTGGGACCTCCTTGCTCTGTTCCCAAGGAAGGAGCTTGCTATTCCTACAGCTCTAGTTCTGAGACCTATTACTCCTTAGTCATTATTTGCTAAATTGGAACCTACCATCTACAGGTGGATGTTAAATTTAATTTACATGTGAAATGTCCTTCTTTGAGTGACAATTGCTTTATTTGAAAATGGTGAGTGAGCCTGCGAATTGATTGTGCTGAGAAAAAGTTGTGAAGTAAGATAGGCATGTTATACACAGGGTGTCAGGGAGGAAGATAAAGTCTTAGCTCATAATGACTTATTTTCTCCTCAGTTCCCAGTTGGAGAAGTGGTGAATTAATCACTGTTGATACAGTATTTTGTCATTGTTAGAGACAAGCTAAACAAGTTAATAAGTCAAACTTCTAAATTGTATGGACCACTGCAGTTTCAAGGCTAACCATAATCATTTTTGGAAACCCAGATATGTGGTGTAAAACTTATATTTCTTTTTATGCATTATGTTTTATTTTTTTTCAATTAGAGTTTACAGTCAAAACTATTTTGTATTAGTTTCAGATATACAAAATAATGGTTAGATAATCATGTACTTTAAAAAGTGCCCCTACATTTCTAAAGAGGAAAAAAAAAACATAACACTCTACTTTATATTGAAGTATTTGCATACAAGTTGACACCTGCTTTACTTATTTTTTCATTCCAAACCACAAGGTTATCATTAATAGTTCTTTTTAAAAGCTTTTAATGCATTAGAATTTATATTATTTTCTTCTATCAAATAACATGTGTATAGGAATTATGTTGTTATGTGTTCAGTTTTAAAGATTCAGGAAAGTGTATGCACTAAATATTTTGGGCAGAGCAAATAATGTTAACCCTAAATGTACATTCCTATTATTCAGCTAAAGACAACCACTAAGTTGTGTTGACAGTAGGTGGAACTAGGTATTGACTTCTTTCATTTTCAACAAACAACAAATGTTGGCGAGGATGCAGAGAAAAAGGAACCCTCGTGCTCTGAGGTGGGAATGCAGACTGGTGCAGCCACTGTGGAGAACAGTATGGAGTTTCCTCAAAAAACTAAAAATGGATCTCTCATTTCACTCAGTAATCCCACTCTTAGGAATATATCCTAAGAAAGTAGAAATACCAATCAGAAAGGATTTATGCACCCCTATGTACATAGCAGCACAATTTACAATAGCTACAATTTTAGAAACAGCCGAAATGCCTGTCAGCAGATGAGTGGATCAGAAAACTGTGGTACATCTACACAATGGAATTCTATGCTGCCATTAAAAAGAAGGAATTTGCCTGAACCGGTTTGGCTCAGTGGATAGAGCGTGAGCCTGCGGACTGAAAAGTCCCAGGTTCCATTCCGGTCGGGGGCATGTACCTTGGTTGCAGGCACATCTCTAGTGTGGGGCGTGCAGGAGGCAGCTGATTGATGTCTCTCTCTCATCAATGTTTTTTACTTTCTATCCCTCTCTCTTCCTCTTTGTAAAACATTAATAAGATATAATTTTTAAAAAAAAGAAGGAATTCTTACCATTTGCAGCAACCTCAATAGAACTGGAGAGCCTTTTGCTAAGTGAAATAAGCCAGTCAATGAAGGAGAAACACCACATGATCTCACTCATTTGTGAGTAGTAAAGAACATTATAAACTGATGAACAAAAAGATAGATACAGAGGCAGTAAAGCATCAAAAAGACTGTCAAATTACAGCAGGAAGATTAAGGAGAGGTGAGGTAGATAAGAGATCAACCAAAGGACTTGTATGCATGCATATAAGCATAACCAATGAACACAAGACACTGGGCGGTTAGGATTTGCCTGGGAGGGGGGGAGGCAATGGGAAGATATGTATACATGTAACACATTAATAAAAAAATAAAAATAAATTAAAGGTTATCTAATTACCCAGAAAATAATAATAATAAATAAACAAGCAAATGAATAAATACATAAATAAATAAATAAATAAATAAATAAATAAATAAATAATAAATAAATGTGTTATTTGTTCTGCCCACATAACCTCAGATACATAACAGAAGTGTGGAAATAAATTAGAACTTGAAGAACCTCAAAGAAGAGAAACATCACCTGTTGCATAATAAATGTCTGAGAAAGCAGCCCATCCTCCTGAAAAACATGGGTTTTATTACCTACTCCAGTATATGGTTTTGCAACAAATTAGCTAAATTTCATAGGCAGAATTAAGGAAGAATCACTGGGATCTAAAATAATGAATGAGTATCCAAGATAGTGCTATATGTGCATGATTCAAGCTTGTTGCTATGGAGATAATTATTATCATAATTGGTCTTATCAGATTGCTTGTCAAATGAGACAGAAAACTCTCACAGCTTCTGCCATTGCAGAAACTTAAAAAGCAATTTGTTGTAATCTTATATTACTTTGTCCAATTTAGAAATATTTGACAGTATGTGGATCATTCTCAAGTTGAAATAGAAACTTTAAGCACTTTTCACATTTTTGCCTTTTATTCCACATTGTTTTTATAGTAAAAGTAAACGTTTTATAAACTATTTAATTGTTTTAAAACTAATAAGATTAAACTTAATATGATTATTGGAACTTCTTTTTTGATTCATTGTTTATTAATACCATAAACCTGAATAAGATTAGTCTTTGACATTTCTCTTCCCACTTATTTCACTCTTCATGCATATCCTGACATGTGAATGACCCTTAGATCCTGCCCCTGGCATTCTTTTTGGTTTGGTCTCTCTCTCTCTCTCTCTCTCTCTCTCTCTCTCTCTCTCTCTCTCTCTCGCTCTCTCTATTTCCCTCCCTCCAACCCTCCTCCCTTCCTCCCTCCCTCCTTCCCCCTCTCTCTCATCAGCTATCACTTGTGTGAGAAGCACCCACAGATCCGCATCTTTAGGACTAATGTCTTCCAAATGATTGCTATACCTTTCTAACAGGTGTATCAAACCAGACTCTGAATCAACACTAGAGCTTTTCTCTCTAACCACCCAGTCATTCCTGTCATCTGAAGTAATTTCTCCTCACCAATTTATGGGCTGGTGCTGGATTACACCTCCATTAAATCTTCCCTCAGTGACCACTGCCTACCTGCCAGTGCGGGAAGGGCAGTGCAGAAAAGGGCCTGAGACATGGAATCAAAGAGTTTGGCTTTGAGCCTCGTATCCTCACATTTAAAGCAGAGACAATAATATGCATCATGAGGGATTG
Source organism: Lasiurus borealis (assembly GCA_004026805.1). Classification (NCBI taxonomy): domain Eukaryota; kingdom Metazoa; phylum Chordata; class Mammalia; order Chiroptera; family Vespertilionidae; genus Lasiurus; species Lasiurus borealis. Next base: position 27,457 of record PVJN01022849.1, on the reverse strand, counting down.
TTTAAAGGATGAAATGATAAAATACCATCACTAATTAGAACTATTAAGTGGCAGTGCAGGTTCTCTTTGTCCACTTACTCATATGATGGAAACAACCTCCATTTCTAATCTTTTCTACACAGGTTCACCCATTTCATGGTCTTGCTCAAAAAAACTCCATTGTTTCGCATTAATACCCCAAGTTAATACATACTAGAATCCCTTGTATTCTAGTGTCCCCTTCTATCAGCTCATTATGTTTCCTTTTACCATATAGTCATATATAAATATAACATGATTTTATGACTTTTCTCCTTACACTGTTGCTCACACTGTTATTCACATGGATTCCCGAGTTCTGCCTTCCTGTCATCTTCACCTGCCGAAATGAGAGCATCTTGGAAGCTCAGTCTACTAAAAGATGTCCCTTCCTTTAATCTTTCTTCTCTTCCACAGTCACATGAGTTCTCTCTTTTCTTTGAACCTCTATAGACTTGGCTTTGTGCTTCTCTTATTATATATTGCTACTGAATTTTATTTATATATTTATATAGAGAGTTATATTGTTATATATCTTTGCTAGAATCCCAGCTCATTTCATTACAAATGAGTTGTCTATTTTCTTTCTCCCAAATCTACTATCCTTCATTGAACCTAGTTAATGTTGTAGGTCATTAGAAATATACTCTTTTTTCTTTTCTTTTTTTTTTACTTATATATATTTTATTTTATTTTTATTTTTTATTAATGTATTACATGTATACATATCTTCCCTTTGACTCATCACTCCCATGCATACCATAACCCCCCAATGTCTTGTGTTCCTTGAATATGCTTATATGTATGCATACAAGCCCTTTGGTTGGTCTCTCATCTACCCCACCTCTCCCTGACCTTCCTGCTGTAATTTGACAGTATGTTTGATGATTTAGTGCCTCTGTATCTATCTTTTTGTTCATCAGTTTATAATATTCTTTATTATCCACAAGTGAGTGAGATCACTGGCTTATTTCAGTGAGCATAATGCTCTCCAGTTTCATCCAGGTTGCTGCAAATGGTAAGAATTCCTTCTTTTTTATGGCAGCATAGAATTCCATTGTATAGATGCACCATAGTTTTCTGATCCACTCATTTGCTGACAGGCATCTCAGCTGTTTCCAAATTGTAGCTATTATAAATTGTGCTGCTATGAACATAGGGGTGCATAAATCCTTTCTGATTGGTGTTTCTACTTTCTTAGGATATATTCCTAAGAGAGGGATAGCTGAGTCAAATGGGAGATCCATTTTTAGTTTTTTGAGGAAACTCCATACTTTTCTCCACAGTAGCTGCACCAGTCTGCATTCCCACCAGCAATGCAGGAGGGTTCCTTTTTCTCCGCATCCTCACCAACACTTGTCATTTGTTGATTTGTTAATGGTTGCCATCCTGACAGGTGTGAGATGGTATCGAATTGTCATTGATTTGTATCTCTCAGATAATCAGTGACTTTGAGCATGTTTTCATGTGTCTCTTGGCCTTCTTTCTGTCATCTTTGGAAAAGAAACTATTTAGGTCCATTGCTCATTTTTTTTTTATTGGATCATTTACTTTCCTTTTTTTAAGTTACAAAAGGACATAAAGAAAAACAATTTTTTGTTAGTGAAGACAGAGAAGAGGGAAGTGTGTATGGACTTGGAGTAGGGGATTGGAAATTAGATCTATAAGTAGGGTGACATTTTAACTGGGTAAAAAGAAATAATAGGAAAAGGGTAAGAGAAGACTACAAAATGGGAAAAGTTAGGAAGAGAGTGTTGGCATAAAGGTAGAATTGAGATAGAATAAAATGATGCTAAAGGAAAGATGAAAATAGAATGTAGAACTCTAATCTCAAAGTAAAATAAAGAGAAAATAAAATTATACTTCTTTTTTTCAAAAAGGTAAAATAGTAGTAGAAATAATAATGGTTGAAAATAAAAATGTAATAAGTAAAATAGTAAAATCAATTGTAGAAAAATCATTAGTTTTTTAATTAAAAAATGAAAAAATATTAAAAATTTAAAAAAATTAAAAATAAAAGAATAGAATGTGCAGTAGTGGAGGTCATTCACTTCCTCTATTCTTCTGTTTGGCATGCCTATTTCCCATTTGGGAGGGTATTGCAGTTTCCTGCTTTCCACTGCTGCTCAGTGTTATAAAGCAGTACTGGTTTTTAAGCAGGCAGTGTGTCTTAATCTCTTTATTCTTTTGTCATTATGCAAGAGTCAATTTGTGATTCAGCCCCTGGTAGCAGTGTTTCAGAATTGACCTCTTATAGTATGGTTCCTCTCTAGCCTGTGCTTAGATCCTGCTTTCCCAGTGGCACTCAATACTGGTTTGTGGGAGTGGGTTGCTCCAGAGCTGGGTCTCTGATGGTTATTCCATGCTCTGATCCCCAGGTTCCAAATAAAAACAACTTTTCCCTGCAGTCTCTTAGAATGTTCCCTATTGAGTGATCCTATGTATGGGACTTAGCAATCAGAAGCCAGGGTCTGAAGAGGAAAGTGTTCAGTCTGTACATTCCCCCTTCCCTGCTCCCTGTTCAAGCAGCTGGGACACCTTAATAACTCCCAGGCTGTCCTTCTGCCTCAGATCAAAATGGGTTGCTTTCTAGAGCTCCTCTCTGTTAACAGCTCTGAAGGCCCCCTTCCTCATTCTGGGATCACACCCTGCCCAACGTCCACAGATTTCTCTAGGTTCATCTTTTCCCTGGTTCCAGTTTCCACAGTGTGCATGTCTCTCTGTTCTGTGGGACCAGAGAAAGGCGAAATCTGACCTTTCCATGTGGCATTGTGGAGCTCCTCTGGATATGAGTGTTTGTGCCAATTGGGGAGCGGTGTTCCGGGTCCCCCGACTGTTTGGTGGGTGCTGCAGCTGTAGCTTCTCAGGATGTTCAGTGGGTGACACTCTCTCCTTCAAGATGGTGCGGTCTCTGCATTCACGCTGTTGGCTCGGGGAGGAAAAACCCATGGCAATGGAGCTGTCTGGTCAGGGAAGCCCTGTCCAGCTGTCCCCTACCTTCTCCTGGAGGATAATTGTCTTTTAATTTACCAACAAACCCTCCCAGTGCGACTCTCAGCTGTTCTCTCTGTCTGCTTAGTGACAAGGCTCCGGAGACATAGGTCTTTTCTGCCACCATTTTTCTTTTCCCGAAACATGGTCTTCTGAATGTTTTTGTTTGTTTGTTTGTTTGTTTTTTTAATATGTTTTATTGATTTTTTTACAGAGAGGAAGGGAGAGAGATAGAAAGTCAGAAACATCAATGAGAGACATCGATCAGCCGCCTCCTGCACACCCCACAGTGGAGATGTGCCCGCAAGCAAGGTACATGCCCCCAACAGGAATCAAACCTGGGACCTTTCAGTCTGCAAGCCGACACTCCATCCACTGAGCCAAACCGGTCTCGGCTCTTCTGAATGTTTTTATTCTATATCATAAATGCTATAACTGGACTAATAAAGTCCCTTGTATAAAAGCATATGATTAAATGTTTCAAAATAAGTATGGTAATAATACCTTACTTTTTATAACGTTTTATTCTTTCTAAAGGCTGTTTAATTAGCATTTCAATGACATTATAAACACATATATTATTTTTATTTTGTAGTTAAAATTTGTGGTATGATCCTTTTTTCTCTAGAAATAAACTATCAAGATGTTGAAAGTAAAAATAAAAAATGGAACATTTTATGGAATGTTTCTCAGTTTTCCCAAATCTCAGTCCAGTTTACTCTTTTAGGCCAGAGCTCCTCAAGGCAGGCTTGTAGCTACTTGTCAGGCTAGAATTGGTCCTAGGTGTGTCTAAATAAAGGCCCCTAAGGTCTCAGGGAAGTTGGCAATATAGGGAGCTGTGGCCAGTGGCCTTGCCAGTTACTGTGGTGTACCTTTGAGTGTTATTATTTTTTACCTGTGTCATGACCTTTCCTCACTATTTCCTAAGATAACATAAAAAGGCAAGTTAACACAATTCTTTAGCAAAGACCTCTAGTATCTCTAACATAAAACTTTGTCTCACTAAAGGTGATGGCTATACTTGGAATATTCTTCACAGTTAAAGGTAGATGCCTATTTTTATTAACTTTGTGAACAGGTTAGAACTAGAGTGACCTTGTATGCTGAATTGAAATATAGAATAATAAAAAGAGAGTAATTCAGAACTTTGTGGTGGGTATATATGTAAAACACTGCTTAGACCAGTGGTCAGCAAACTCATTAGTAACAGACACAAATATCAACAGTACAACGATTAAAATTTCCTTTGAGAGCCAAATATTTAAAACTTAAACTTCTTCTAACACCACTTCTTCAAACTAGACTCGGCCAAGCCATGTTATTTTGTAGAGGAGCCACACTCAAGGGGCCAAAGAACTGTATGTTGGCTCCTGAACTGCAGTTTGCCGACCACTGGCCTAGACCAAGTACTCAAACAGGTAACGTGTAATGCTCATTGTTTGCTAATGAATTTAAAGTTTATGCTGACTTCCACACTAGAAACAAATTTTTGAAAAGTATATAAATACCTTGTTTACCACATAACAAATGTTTGGAGAGGGTGTGACAAATCTGAGATTGGACTGTGAGAGGCGTTTGATTGACATAAGCCCAACACCTTCTAGCTGAGTGATTTCTCCCTACCTTGGTTTCCTCATATTTAAAATGAGGATAATTACATCTACTTCATAAGGTTATTGTAAGAAATTATATGAATTAAAATATATAATGCACCTAAGTTATAGTGATGCATAAGTATTGTGCTTAGCTTATAATTGTTCTCTCAACCTGAGATTGGTACAAACTATTTTCTATATGAGGAATGCTGTTAAGAAACACCTTTCATAAATACCATTCTATTTCCTCAGACCTTAGCAGCTCCACAGATTCTTCAGAGGAGTAGATTAGCTGTGTGAGCACAGAGACGGATCTATGTATTGCATTTACCTCTGCATCCCCAGCTCAAGCAATTCCCAAAACATAAGAATGAATGAATGGCCAGCTAGTGAAATTTGAAATGTGGGGTGATGCAAAGTGCTTCCCCTCGCACCCCTGCATGTCAGCTCTGTACTTTAAAAATCAATTTCTCTTTAATGCTGAAATTCTAGCATCCAGGTGAAAACTAATTTTCCACATCAAATTGATTTAAGCCCTGTATAATTTTTGCTATTTTTAAGAGACAGAAAATCAGTTGGAATAGACAGATGAACAGTTAATCGCTAGGTAATTGCTACCTTGTTTTTTAAGGGAGCATGCTAACTACATACTTATGGCCTCAAGTACAGTTGTGTCTTACAAATGAGTTTTTATATATTTGCACTCGTGGTAGCAAACAGATCCTTCAGCTGCTGAACAGAATTGCTGTTCCATTTTACTAAGGCATAAAGTGAGAGTCCTTCGTAGTGCTGCACAATAACATGTTTTTATTTTGAGCCCAGAGAATGGCCTGAGCTAATTATGTACTTTCTAATTTACCAAATACACATAAGTAGCATTAAACAGTAAAAGTTTAACCCAAATTGCTATGTCTAGCTTAAGTTTCTCTCCTGAGCTTTATTTCCATATACCAACAGACTTCTTGATATTACCAGACGTGCTCAAAAGTATTTTCAGCGCCTTCTTCCCCAAGTCTTCATGTGCTATAACTAAGTGTAGCGCACCAGGCATACTTTTTGGGAACCTGAGTCTCATCTTCATTTCTCTCTCTTCCTCACCTCCTACATGCAGTCATGGAGCAGAGCCCCTACCACCTACTAACTGGATTTTGAATCCACCCACTTTACATTTCCACTTCCTGTGATTCTATGCCCTTTCCCCAAGTATACCATTTAAATTGTCACCGGCCTCCCTGCCTTCTGTCTCACTTTGCTTTAATCCATTCTTCAAATTGCAGATCCAGTATTCAAAATCCCATATAATAAAAGGGTAATATGCAAATTGACCCTAATGGTGGAACAACCTGGAAAGACCAGTCACTATGATGAGCATTGAGCAGGCAGATGATCAATGCAGGAGCTGTCCCCTGGTGGTCAGTGCGCTCCCACAAAGGGAGCTGAGCTCAGCCACAAGCCAGGTTGATGGCTGTGAGTGCAACAGCAGTGGTGGGAGACTTCCACCTCCTCAGCAGTAGTAAGGAGCCTCTCCTGTCTCCTGGGCTCCCAGAGGGCTGTTTGACTGCCACTTTAGGCCTGACCCCCTGGGAATGGGCCTAATCTGGCAGGTGGATATACTCCAAGGGGCCCAGACTGCAAGACTGCAAGAGGGTGCAGGCCAGGCTCAGTCCCAACCCCCTCCACCCTGAGTGAATGAATTTTTGTGCACTGGGCCTCTAGTATTATAATAAATTCCCCTTGTCCTTAAATTCAAACTGCAAGTTTATTGCATCATTTATCACCCTTCTCCCTCCCAACTCTGCTCATCACCAACTCAGCACTCTAGCCATTATGAAATGTTTCCAGTTTTCTTGGATACCCCAGTGTTCTCCTTGCCCCCTGGGTCTTCCCACATGTGGTTCCCAAGGCATACTTTCCCCTTTCTCGCTGACTGACTCCTGCTTCACCTTTATATTGCAACTTGTCATCCCTTCTGGAAACCTCCACTGATATCCTCTCCCCTGAACTTCTGAGATCATAGTGGGTGTTCTGAATTGCATTTTCTTCACTTATTATTTCTCTTACCATCTTGGGAACTGAGAAACTTTAACTATTCTTGTTCATTCTTTTTATGTGTAGTATTTAACAAGTAGATGAGGACATTATGGGAACTCAGTAAATATCCTGTGGAATGAATGAATTCCACAATTGGCGCTGAGGAGAGCCACAACCAAGGTCTTCAGAAACGTAGGATGGAAGAAAATAATTTTTTGTTTTGATTTCTAGGCTGTTTTGCTTTTGGTATGAGCATAAAAAGACCTATTTTCTGAAGAAATTTTTAAAGTTATAATCTTCAAAGTGTGCCAAATCACATTTTAATGAAATATTTAAAGCAACTGTGGGACGTTATCTGACTACTAAAAAGCTGAAAATCTTGGACTGATTTGCAACTGTGAAGCTATTATTCCCCTGTATTTTTTCTTTTTTATAATTTGTCTACTTTGGTCCTGTCAATAAGTCGTAATAAATCCAAGGCTTCCTAAATGTACAGTAAAGAACACAATGTGTGTTGACTACTCTAAAATTACTCTGAACTTTTTGGAGGAGGGGATCTGTTTGAAGTAGAACATATTGAATGTCACTAGGTAAATGGAATTAATAACTGAGTGCTGTTTTTCGAAAAAACTGCTTTTGATTTTTGAGTTCTGTGAGTTCCATGAATTATATTTAGTGCTGTGGATGGGGAAAAGAATAACTTTTTAATAACTTCTACCTTCACCAGTTAGGTTGTATGCTGATCACATGAGGGAATTCTAAACAGGGTCCTATGGACTTTTACTATATCAGACACACCCTTCAAGATCAACTTTTCTCAATACCCAGTACCCTGGATGCCTAGTTTGACTAATTTTTAAGAAAACTGTTTCTTCCAGCTTCTAATTGAACAATGGCCTACTAAATACACACACACACACACACACCAATTACACACACACACATACACACCATATATACTGTCCTCATTATCAGATCATCCTCCTTTTCTATCATCTTCTGTATCGGGGTGATTAAAAAATAGATCTTTTGAAAGTATGTGGTAATTTTTGGTTAAAAGTCTATATGCATATCATAAATGCTATCTTTGTAAGTGCTACATTTTCAGAAGTGAAACAAAACAGAAAAATTACTATCTTCATAGTGATCACATTCCAACAGGAGGAGGCAAAATAATAATAATACTAAAGAAGCTAAAATATAAGTAGAGGTTGTAAGGCAACAAAGGTTTTGAAGAAAAATTAAATAGAGGAATATGTGGGCATGTTTGAGGGTGGGCAGAAAATCTCTGAGATGATAAAATAAATAAAATTGAATACAATAAAGAAATGAGCCAGGCACAGGCTCAGGCAGAAAGAGAGATCCTGAGCTGGCAGAACAATGCACAAAGGGGAGCCTGCTTGGAGTATGGAGAAGCATCAGGGGGCCAGTGTAGCTGAGGGGTGCAGTGAGGGTGGAGATGCTGGGAGCTGAGAAAGGGCAATATTGGAGAGCCTTGAAAGAGGCTAGTTGGATCACTAAACAGTTTATTACTTCCTGAGTACCTTTAAACAAAATTCAAGCACTGACTGATAATTCTAAGTACACAGTTAAGCTACTACTTCAGCCCACCTTGATTTTGAATCTTACTAGTTTAAGCTGCAGGCCTAGTAAACATTTCACCCTATTGGCCCACCCGTGCCATCTAGTGGTTAGCACTTGCAATTACCAAATTTTCTGACCATAAAGGCAACCTTGAGGGAGGGGTATTGCCAAGAGTAATTCTTTCAGAATAACAATAGGTGTGAAAAGCTTTTTGAAACCACTACTAGGAACTAAATCTGGGTGCAAATTGCTTTTTCATTGGTTTGGGTCAAGACTGAATTAGGAAAGAAAAAAAAAAAAAAGCACCTGAAAGCTATAGTAAGAAGTTTTATGAAATTTATTTCATATTTCATCAACAGAACTAAAGAAAAATTGATTTTGAACATTGAAAACTGAAAAAATCACAAGTGAAGTGAACATGAAAGATGACAAATTAATAGATATTGAGGAAGATATTGAACAGAAGTTTGGATGTACATATGAAAAAAATAATTTAGTATAAGTAATTTTTGATTAATGAATATATCTTTTAAAATAGGCTAGTTGTTTTATATAGAACTTAATTATATAATAAACTATGCATGATGTATTTTGTGAGTTGTAATAGGTATTTTAATTTTCCTTTTTTTATATTTTATAGTAGTTTTTGTTGACTTCTACAGAAAACACAATTTATATTTCAGTGTTTTCCAACGCTGTAGCTTTTAAGATTTAAATTTACATTAGTTAAAGTTGAATGAAATTTAAAATTCAATCCTGTCTTAGTAGCCCCATTTCAAGTACTCAATGGCCACATTTGGCTAGTGGTTGCCATATTGAACAGTGGAAATAGAGTCTTTTCATTATGGCAAGAAGTTCCATTAGACAATGCCAGACATTATGTTTTTTCCTTAGTAAAAGTGATTTACTTAACAAAAGTGTTTTGAACATCTACTGTATTGTGGGAACCTCTTTCCACGTCCCGTGTGGCTCAGGGTTTCAGGTTCAGGGTTCGGGTTCTGAAGGAGGCTGCACACAAAGGAAATGAGAGACTAGAAAATATTAATTTGGCGATATTGGGGGGCCAGGTGGGAGCCTTCCTCTAGTGGAAAGGACTGCCACTTGCTCTGGCCTTTTTCTCCCTTTTATTAAGGCTTTGGGACATACCCCTAGCCTTGAGGCAAGAAATAACAAAACAGAAATTAACATGAAACAAACAGGTAGAGGTTGCTTCAGCCAACAATGTTTCAACTAAACAGTGAGTGATTAGCTCTGACCTTTCAGAGCAGTTAAGGTTGACCAGCCTTCTGGCCTCCTGTTTACATCCATTTAGTAAGAACAAAGTTTGGTTTCCGACACTGTGTGCTAGACACCATGGAAGTTCATTATAGCAGATTAAGAAGAAATAAGATAAAACATTATGAGACTTCTAAAGTCAAAATTGGAGATTTGAAGTTTCACACACATATCCAAAGCATTTAACCAAATATTTTCAACCCATTGTGGAAAGACCTATAATATTTGTATGTTCACTGACTAAGGTATTAAAGGAGGCTTCCCAGAGGATATTACCTTTTAAGATGTGTTTTAAAGATAAATAGGAATTTTACAAATAAATAAATAAAAGAGAAGAAACTATTTTCAGCAGAGAGCATAGCTTTTGCAAAGTCAGAGAATTGTGAATTGGTGTGGAATATTTGGAAGATGACAGTTAATTCTGTGTGGCTGATGCATAGGAGAATAAGTGTGAACCATAATCGGAAAGCTAGGATAGGGCTGAGGAGAGGAGACTTTTTCATCACACTGAGTCTCTCTATCTTTATCCTGTCAGTACTAGAGAACCATGAAAAGGATTTAAGTAGCAAGTTCTGAGGTTAATCTTCATTTTAGAGTAGACTCTGTTGATGTGGCAGGCAAATTAGATTAAAGGGGAAAGATGCTGTAGAACAGTATCTCTCCATATCCAGCTCTTCAGCTCAGAAAGCAGGCATTGTCCTTGTCCTTTGGGGCCTCATTCCTTACATCACTTATTCTCCCTCATAATTTTACCTTGGATCCACCTACGTATTTTCATCATTAGTCCAATCAGCCTACCTAAGGCCGCCATCATTTCAGGGTTAAAGCGCTGCCTCAATCTCCTCAGTGGTCGCACTCTACCTACTGCTCTTCGATCTCTTTTACCCACAAAAGAAAAACTGGTCTTCTTAAAATTAAAAATCAACCCATTCCAATTGCTGTTTAGAACTCTTCTTTTGGTGGCTGCCTGGGTGCACTCCTGGATGCTAATCTAACCTGTTTCTCCAGTTCATTCATTATTCCACACTCCTTAATTTTTTCCCTCTAGTGGCCTGGGTGCCCCCATCTCTTCTGTGCTTCTAGGACTTTGCACTTACTGTTCCCTCCTCCTGGAGGGCTTACTGCACCTCACACAGCCAGTCTCAATTAATTATCCCTTCCTCCAGGAAGCCTTCTTTGGCTCCTCAGCTTTGATATTGGGACAGCACCCTATTCTGTTTGCAGTGCTTCTCATGACTGTACTCAAGTAATGATATGTTTGTTTGACCTCTGCCTCCTTCCAATAAATGAAAGTTCCATGAGGCATCATTGTTTCTCCCTGTAACAGAGTATATGGTAGGTAAGTGCTGAATGAAATGAGGTTGTTTCTCTAAATCAAATGGGACAGGGTGAATGCCTGGGGAAGCAGTGGAGGTAGAATCATCATAGGATAAGAGGAAGAGAAGGATGAGAAAATGAATCTGATGGTTTTAGCTATGGATAAATGATGGGAGGTGTCACTAACAGCAATGGGGAATGCAAGGAGAGGAAACAAGCAACATTATGGAGAAAAGTGTTGGGAGTGAAAGTGTATGAAGATTGACTGAGACACCTCCCTGCACCTCCTGGGCCCCTTGTCAGAAACTGATGGGACAACAAGGCCAGGAGCATTCTGCTCTTCCTAGAGTGGGTAACGGACAAAACAGGGGAAGTGGCTCCCAGCATGCTAACCTCAATGGGGAACATGGGAGTGGGTGGTTGCTGACAGTTGGCTGGTGAGGGCTGCTGATGAGAAATCCCTCTGCTCTTCTGTTCTTGTGATATTGGGGGAATGAAGATCTGCACAGAGGCTATCTCTATCCTCACTTGAGTTTTGCCCTTGTTAAAATTTATTTATTTTCTTTATTGATTAAGATATCACGTGTGTCCTTATCCCCCAAATGTGTCCCAATTCCTCTACTCATGCCCTCATTCCCCTGCTGTCTGTGTCCATTGGTTTGGTTTATATGCATGCATACAAGTCCTTTCGTTTATCTATCCTTCTTACCCCTCCCCCTCTCCCTAACCTTCCCTCTGAGTTTTGACAGTCTGATCAATGCTTTGTCTTTGGATCTGTTTTTGTCCACCAGTTTATGTTGTTCATTGCATTCCACAAATGGGTGAGATCATGTGATATTTATCTTTCTCTGACTGACTTATTTCACTTAGCATAATGCTCTCCAGGTCTATACATGCTCTTGCAAATGGTAAGAATTTTTTTTTACTGCAGCGTAGTATTCCATTTGAGTAGATGTACCAAAAATTTTTAATCCACTCATCTGCTGATGGGCATTTAAGCAGTTTTTAGATCTTAGCTATCGTGAATTGGGCTACTATAATCATAGTGGAGCATATATCCTTTCTCATTGGTGTTTTTAGTTTCTTGGGATATATTCCCAGAAGTGGGATCACTGAGTCAAATGGGAGTTTCATTTTTATTTTTTTGAGGAAACTCCATACTGTTCTCCACAGTGGCTGCACCAGTATGCATTGCCACCAGCAATGCATCAGGGTTCCTTTTTCTCTGCATCCTTCGCCAACACTTGTTGGTTGTTGATGATAGCCATTCTGACAGTTGTGAGATGGTACCTCATTGATGTTTTGACTTGTATCTCTCAGACAATTAGTGACTTTGAGCATGTTTTCATATGTCTCTTGGCCTTCCTTCTGTCTTCTTTCACAAAGTATTTATTTAGGTCCGTTGGCCATTTTTGGGTTGTTTATCTTCCTTTTGTTAAATTGTATGAGTTCCCTGTAAGTGTTGGAGATTAAACCCTTTTTGGCAATAACATTGGCAAATATGCTCTCCCATGCAGTGTGCCTTCTTGTTGTTTTGTTGATGGTTTTGTTTGCTGTACTAAAGCTTTTTATTTTGATGCAGTGCTATTTATTTATTTTCTCTTTAGTTTTCATTAGGATCAGTATCAGTGAAGAAGTTCCTTTGGCATATGTCTGAGATTTTGCTGCCTGTGGATTTCTCTAGTATTTTTATGGTTTCCTGTTTTATGTTTAAATCCTGTATCCATTTTGAGTTTATTTTTGTATATGGTGTGAGTTGGTGGTCTAGTTTCACTTTTTTTGCATATATCTATCCAATTTTCCCAACACCATTTATTGAAGAGACTGTCTTGACTCCATTGTATATTCATGCCTCCTTTGTTGAATATTAATTGGGCATAGTAGCTTGGGTCGATTTCTGGGTTCTCAATTCTATTCCATTGATCTATATGTTCTTGGCCAGTACCAGGCAGTTTTGAGAACAGTGGCTTTGTAATACAGTTTGATATCTTGCATTTAGATCCCATCTACTTTGTTCTTTTTTCTCAGGATTGCTGTGGCTATTCAGGGTCTTTTATTTTTTATTTCACATGAATTTTTGAAGAGTTCATTCTAGGTCTTTGAAAATGTCATTACTATTTTAATGGGGAATACATTGAATCTATGGATTGTTTTGGGTAGTATGGAGATTTTATTGATTTTGATTCTACCAATCCATGAACACGGATGTTCTTCCATCTGTTTAGGTCTTCCTCTATCTCTTTTTTCATTGTCCTATAGTTTTCTGAGTATAGGTCTTTTACCTCTTTAGTTAAGTCTATTTCTAGGTATCTTAATTTTTTTGGTGCAATAGTAAATGGGATTGCTTTTTAGTCTCTCTCTTTCTGTAAGTTCACTATTGGTATATATAGAAATTACATAGATTCCTTAGGGTTAATTTTATATCCTGCTACACTTCTGAATTTATTTACTAAGAGTTTTGCCCTTTTTTGTGATGGGTTTTATATTCTGGGATTTTATATTTTTGATTTATGATGACTCCATTTCTATTCAGCACCACTACTCCCAGGCCAGACTCAGTGGCAAATTCAGCTCGTGGCTCCCAAGTAGGGGCCTTGCCAATGTCAGTCATCCTGCCCCCTGTAACAGCCCAGGGGCAAAGGGGCAAATAGGGCATGTCTTGGCTCCTGACAGGGGAAGGAGGGGACTCCTTGCCAAGGTGACGCCTCCCTCCCAATTGTTCTCAGTTACCTTTAGTTTTTTCTCTGAATCCAACATGTACTGAAAAAAGTATTTGGAACCCAAAGATTAAAATTAATTCACCTCTCTGTTTTTCCTTCTGGCAAATGGGGCAAATAATATCTTATACAGTTGTTGGAGAATATTAAATGAATCCAGACATTTAAGACTCTTAGTAAGGGCTCAAGATTATTACTATTATTATTTTTTTCCAATTCCATTTTTTCAATTTTTTTATTTTATTAATTTTTATACATATCTCCCCATTGCCCCCCCTCCCTCCCAGGCATACCCCAATCCCGGTATCTATGTTCATTGGTTATGCTTATATGCATGCATACAAGTCCTTTGATTGATCTCTTATCTACCTCACCTAACCTTAATCTTCCTGCTATCATTTCACATTCTATTTGATGCTTTACTGCCTCTGTATCTATCCTTTTGTTCATCAATTTATAATGATTTTATTATCCACAAATGAGTGAGATCATGTGATGCTTCTCCTTCATTGACTGGCTTATTTCACTAAGCATAAGGCTCTCCAGTTCCAACCAGGTTGTTGCAAATGGTAAGAATTCCTTCTTTTTAATGGCAGCATAGAATTCCATTGTGTAGATGCACCATAGTTTTCTGATCCACTCAACTACTGATGGGCACCTAGGCTGTTTCCAAATTGTAGCTATTGTAAATTGTGCTGCTATGAACATAGGGGTGCATAAATCCTTTCTGATTGGTGTTTCTACTTTCTTAGGATATATTCCTAAGAGAGGGATTGCTGAGTCAAATGGGAGTTCCTTTTTTAGTTTTTTGAGAAACTCCATACTGTTCTCCACAGTAGCTGCACCAGTCTGCATTCCCACCAGCAATGCAGGAGGGTTCCCTTTTCTCCGAATCCTCACCAACACTTGTCATTTGTTGATTTGTTAATGGTTGCCATCCTGACAGGTGTGAGATGGTATCACATTGTCATTTTGATTTGTATCTCTCAGATAATCAGTGACTTTGAGCATGTTTTCATGTGTCTCTTGGCCTTCCTTCTATCATCTTTGGAAAAGGAACTATTTAGGTCCATTGCCCATTTTTTTATTAGATCATTTACCTTCCTTTTATTAAGTTACAAAAGGACATAAAGATAAACAATTTTTTGATAGTGAAGACAGAGAAGAGAGAGGTGTGTATGGACTTGGAGTAGGGGATTGGAAATTAGATCTATAAGTAAGGTGACATTTTAACTGGGTAAAAAGAAAAAATAGGAAAAGGGTAAGAGAAATAAGACAACAAAATGGGAAAAGTTAGGAAGAGAGTGTTGGTATAAAGGTACAGTTGAGATAGAGTAAAATGATGCTAAAGGAAAGATGAAAATAGAATGTAGAACTCTAATCCCAAGTAAAATAAAGAGAAAATAAAATGACACTTCTTTTTTTCAAAAAGGTAAAATAGTAGTAGCAATAATAATGGTTGAAAATGAAAATGTAATAATTAAAAAAGTAAAATCAATTGTGGAAAAATCATTAGTTTTTTAATTAAAAATGTAAAAAATATTAAAAATTAAAATAATTAAAAATAAAAGAATAGAATGTGCAGTAGTGGAGGTCATTCACTTTCTCTATTCTTCTGTTTGGCATGCCTATTTCCTTTTGTTCATCAATTTATAATGTACTCTATTATCCAAAAATGAGTGAGATAATTTATCTTCCTTTTATTAAGTTGTATAAATTGGCTGTAGATTTTGGAGATTAAACCTTTATCAGTGATAACATTTGCAAATATGTTCTCCCATATAGTGGTCTTTCTTGTAGTTTTGTTGATGTTTTTTTTGCCATAGAAAAGTTTTTTATTTTGATGAAGTCGCATTTGTTATTTTTTCTTTAGCTTCAATTGTCTTTGGAGCAGTATCAGAGAAGAAGTTCTTTCAGCATATATCTGAGATTGTGCTGCCTGTGGATTCCTCTAGTATTTTTATGGTTTCCCTTCTAATGTTTAAGTCCTGTATTCATTTTGAGTTTATTTTTGTATTTGGTGTAAGTTGGTGGTCCAGTTTTATTTTTTTACATGTATCCGTCCAATTTTTCCAACACCATTTATTGAAGAAGCTATCTTGGCTCCATTGTATGTATGCTCATGCCTCCTTTGTCAAATATTAGTTGAGCATAGTGGTTTGGGTGGATATCTGGTTTCTCTATTCTATTCCATTGGTCTATATGTCTGTTCCTGTGCCAGTACCAGGCTGTTTTGAGAACAGTTCCTTTGTAATATAGTTTGAAATCTGGTATTGAGATCACACCTATTTTCTTCTTCTTTCTCAGAATTGCTGTGGCTATTGGTGGTCTTTTTTTGGTTCCAGATGAATCTATGAAGAATTCTTTCTAGGTCTGTGAAATATGTCATTGGTATCTTAATGGGTAGTGCATTGAATCTATAGATTGCTTTAAATAGTATGGACATTTTAATGGTGTTGATTCTCCCAATCCATGAGCTTGGTATGCTCTTCCATCTGTTAACATCTTCCTCTATCTCTTTTTTCAGTGTCCTGTAGTTTTCTGCATATAGGTCTTTTACCTCTTTAGTTAGGTTTTATTCCTAGGTATCTTAATTTTTTTGGTGCGATGGTAAATGGGATTGCTTTTTTAGTCTCTCTTTCTGTAATTTCTATATTAGTGTATAGAAATGGCACAGATTTCTTAGCATTAATTTTGTATCCTGCTACATTGCCCAATTCATTAATCAAGTCAATTAGTTTGGAATGGAGTCCTCTGGGTTTTTTATGTACAATATCATGTCATCTGCAAATAAGGACAGCTTTACTTCTTCTTTTCCAATTTGGATGCCTTTTATTTCTTCTTCTTGTCTAATTGCAATGGCTAATACTTCCAGTACTATGTCGACCAGGAGAGGTGAGAGTGGGCATCCCTGTCTTGTTCCTGTTCTTAGGGGAAATGGTTTTATTTTTTGCCCACTGAGTATGATGTTAGCTGTGGGTTTATCATATATATGGCTTTTATGATGTTGAGGTATGATCCTTCTATTCCCACTTTGCTGAGAGTTTTTAATCAAGAAAGGGTGTTGGATTTTGTCAAATGCTTTTCTGCATCAATTGATATGACTATGTGATTTTTATCTCTCAATTTCTTTATGTGATGTATCACATTTATTGATTTGCGGATATTGTACCATCCCTGCATTCCTGGGATGAATCCTACTCAGTCATGGTATATGATCTTTCTGATGTACTGCTGGATCCAATTTGCAAGAATTTTGTTGAGGATTTTGGCATCTATGTTCATGAGAGATATTGGCCTGTAATTCTCTTTCAGTGTGTTGTCTTTATCTGGTTTTGGTATTAGCGTGATACTGGCTTCATGGAAGGTGTTTGGAAGTGTTCCTTCTTCTTGAATGTTTTTGAATAGTCTGAGGAGGATAGGTTTTAATTCTTCCTTGAATGTTTGGTAAAATTCTCCTGTGTAGCCATCTGGTCCCGGGCTTTTATTTGCTGGAAGATTTTTGATGACTGCTACAATTTCTTCCATAGTTATTGGACTATTGAGATGTTTAGATTCCTCCTTGTTGAGTTTTAGGAGGTTATATTTTTCTAGGAAAATGTCCATTTCTTGCAGGTTTTCCAATTTGTTGGAATAGAGTTGTTCATAATATTTTTTAACAATCCTTTGTATTTCTACAGGGTCTGTTGTTATTTCTCCTCTTTCATTTCTGATTTTGATGTTTGGGTCTTCTCTCTTTACTTCTTGGTGAGCCTGGCTAGAGGTCGATCAATCCTGTTTATCCTTTCAAAGAACCAGCTCTTGGTTTTGTTGATCTTTTGAATTGTTTCTTTGGTCTCCAAGTTGTTTATCTCAGCTCTGATCTTCACGATTTCCTTCCTTCTGCATACACTGGTGTTTTCTTGTTGCTCTCATTCTAGCTCTTTGAGTTGTAGGGTTAGGTTATTTATTACCATTGTTTCTTGTTTTTTGTAGTAGGATTGTAGGGCTATGAACTTCCCTCTCAAGACTGCTTTCACTGTGTCCCATAAATTTGTATTGTTGTATTGTCATTTGTTGTCATGATGTTTTTTATTTCTTCCTTAATCTCTCTGGTTACCCAGTCATTGTTTAATAGCATGCTGTTTAGTCTCCATATGTTTGATTTATTTCTATTGTTTTTATTGTAGTTGATTTCCAGTTTTATGCCATTGTGATCTGAGAAAATGCTTGATATGATTTCTATCTTCTTGAATTTGAAGAGACTTTTCTTATGACCCAACATATGATCTCTCTTTGAAAATGACCCATGTGCACTGGAGAAGAATGTATATTCTGTGGCTTTGGGGTGAAATGTTCTGAAGATGTCAATTAATTCCATCTGTTATAGTGAGTCATTTAGGATTTGTTTTTTTTGCTGATTTTTTGTTTAGAGGATTTGTCCAGTGGTGACAGTGGGGTATTAAAGTCTCCTACTATGATTGTATTGCTGTCAATCTCTCCCTTAATACCCTCCAGGAGTTTTTTTATGTATTTAGGTACTCCTATATTGGGTGCGTATATGTTTACCAGAGTTATTTATTCTTGTTGGATTGTTCCCTTTAATATTATGAAGTGGTCTTCTTTATCTCTTGTTATGTCCTTCACTTTGAGATCTAATTTGTCAGATATAAGTATTGCAACCCCAGCTTTTTTTTCATTTCCATTTGCCTGAAATACCATCTTCCATCCCTTCATCCTCAATCTGTGTGCATCTCTTTTCCTTAGGTGGGTTTCTTGTAGACAGCAGGTATATGGATCATATTTTCTTATCCAATCGGTTACCATGTGTCTTTTGATTGGAGCATTTAATCCATTTATATTTAAAGTCATTATTGATAGGTATTTATCTGTCCCCATTTTTAGTCTTTTGCCCAGAGTTCCTTCTTCGCTTCCTATTTCTTTTTATTACAGCAGACCATTTAACATTTCTTGCATTGCTGGTTTGGTGGTAATATATTCCCTTAGTCCTTTTTAGTCTGTGAAGCTTCTGGGTTTTTTCTTTCCTATATTGGGGAAATTTTCTGTCATTATTTCTTCAAACAGGTTCTCTAATCCTTGTTCAGTTTCCACTCTTTCTGGAACCCCAATTATGCAGATGTTGTTTTGTTTCATGTTATCCCAAAATTCCCTTAGGCTCTCCTCTTGCTTTTTAATTTTTTTTTTCTAGAAGCTGCTGTACTTGGGTATTTTTTCCTATCGTGTCTTCTAGCTCACTGATGCAGTCCTCTGCTTCTTCTACTCTACTTTTGATGCTTTCTATTGAGTTCTTTAAAGCAGTGATGTCATTTTTTGTTTTTATTGCATGTCTTCTTGCTTCTTCTTCATTTCCTATTGGGTCTTCTTCATTTCCTCTTGGCTCTTACTCATATTTTCGAATTTGTCTTCCATTCTTTTCATCCACCTTATGATCATTTCTCTGAACTCTTTCTCTGGCAGGCTTATTTCTGTTTCTATTTCATTTACTTCCTTTTCTGGTGATACCTGCCTATCTGTCGTATGTGGGCTGTTTCTTCTTCTGCCGTGGTCTTTCTTCTCCGGGTGTCTGGTTATGTAGTTCTCTCTCCTACGTTGATTCAAAGTCACAAACTACAACACTATCCAGTAGAGCACACAAGGCACTGAACAGAAATGTATTTACAATGTTAATAATCACCAATAAGGTGACCACCAATGAAAGACAAATTAGGGGTAAGTAGAGAAAAAAGAAGAGGAAAATGATGGAAAAAGAAAGGAAAGGAGTGCCAAAATCAAATTGGGAGAGGGAGAAAAATAAATAAATAAATGAATGAACAAAAAAATAAAATGAAATAAAATAAAGGAGAAGAAGAAAAAGAAAAGAGAAAGAGAAACAAAGTTAGAGAGAAAAGAAAGCCATTAAGAGAGAAAAGGGGAACAAAATATAGATGTCAGGAGAAAACTCCAATAGAACAGTCACTAATCCCAATAAAGGCCAGCAACCAGTACCTAGAGATTAATACAAACTACAAATAACAACTGGTATAGAGGGAGGTGATTGAAAAGAGAGATAAAAAACAAAACAAGCAAAAAGCAAAATAAAACAAGTAGAATAAGCTAAAATAATCTCACAAAA
The DNA here is from genome assembly GCA_004026805.1 of Lasiurus borealis. Taxonomy (NCBI): domain Eukaryota; kingdom Metazoa; phylum Chordata; class Mammalia; order Chiroptera; family Vespertilionidae; genus Lasiurus; species Lasiurus borealis. The sequence continues at coordinate 7,817 of PVJN01022849.1, read as the reverse complement.
AAGTATAAAAAAATCGATGTAATCACTGTTCAGGCAAATAGCAATAAAAGGATATAGAGATAAAACAACTTTTTTGGCTAGTGAAGACAAGAAGAGGGAGGTCTGCATGGACTTGTAGTAGGGGATTTGAAATTAGATATATAAGTGGGATGAAATTTTAACCAGATAAAGAGAAAGAATAGGGAGAATCTAAAGTTGGAAAAGGGAAAGAGAAACAAGACAACAAAATGGGGAAAGTTAGGAGGAAAGTGTTGACAAAAGATAGAGTTGAGATGGAGTAAAATTATGCTAAAGGAAAGATGAAAATGGAATGTAGAACTCTAATCCCAAAGTAAAATAAAAAGAAAACAAAATGACACTTGTTTTTTTCCAAAAAGGTAAAATAGTAGTAGTAATAATACTAGTTGAAAACAAAAATGTAAAAATTAAAAAGGTAAAATCAATTGAGGCGGAAAGAAAAAAATAGTTTTTTTAATTAAAATATGTAAAAATCAATAATAAAATTTTTAAGAAAAATAAAAATAGAATGGTCATTCACTTCCACTATTATTCTGCTTGGCACTTCTGTTTTCCAGTAGGGAAGATATTGCAGTTCCCTGTGTTCCATTGTTGATGTTTTAATCTGTTTATTCTTTTGTGGTTATGCGAAAGTCAATTTGTGCGTCATCCACTGGGTGGCAGTGTTTCAGAATTGACCTCTGAGACAAAGCACAGGACCTCTCTAGGCTGTGCTCAGATCCTGCTACCCTGTGGTTCTCAAAACTGGTTTGTGGCGATTTTGCAGCCGGGACACTGTAATAACTCCCAGGCTGTCCCTCTGCCTCAGATAAAAACGAGTCGTTTTCCAGAGCTCCCCTCTGTCAACAGCTCCGTGAGTTTGCCTCCACACTTAGGGATCATGCCCTGCCCCACCTCCGAGGACCTCTCCAGAGGCAGCTTTCCCACAGCCAGGTTCCCACAGTGTGCGCCTCTCTGTTTTGTGGGGCAGGAGATCTCACCTTATCCCAGGCGAAATTTGACCTTTCCATTTGCTGTGTGGATTTCCGAGTCTGCTGCGTGTCTGCGCCCATTGGAGAGCGGTATTCTGGGTTCCTGGCTGTTCGGTGGGTGCTTTAGCCGCAGCTTTTAGACCACCACAGACATCCCCCTCCCTCTGCAAGATGGCACGGTCTCCGGGTTTGCGCTGGTGGCTCCGGCCGACAAAAACCCCATGGTAGTGGGGTGCTTGACCAGGAGAGCCCTGTCCAGCAGTTCTCCGCCTTCTCCTGGAGGATAACTGATTCTTAACTTGCCAACAAACACTCCCATTCTCAGCTGCTCTCTCTCCCTTTGCCCAGTGACAAAGCTCCATCCGTGTCCATCTATTCCGCCGCCATTTTTCCCCCCTGCCTATTACTATTATTTTTAAACTTATTCTATTGAGGTAAAATTGACTTACTGTTATTAATATGTTTGGAATTATCTCAGGAAAGCATTGAAAAAAAGAAAAAGTAAGTGGTGGATGATTCTGTGAAAGACACACGAGACGGAGGAAGAATGATCCAAGTGCTTGGTGGAAGCCTCAGAAAGATAAATTGTATTTTCAAGGAAGAGGGAAAAGTCCAAGTATAAGTGCTTCAAAGAAGGTCTAGTGAGTAATGACTAAGATGAGCACATTAGGTTTGACTGTTAGGAGATCATTGGTGAGGTGACAGAAGACATTTTATGAAAACAGGGGTGCTGAGGGTTTAATCAATCGCTAAACCATCCACCAAGCAAAGATTCCATAAATTGGAAAAGTTGCCTTTGTGTTTCAATGAGAATCTAGTTTGAAAAAATACATATGTTAACTCAGTGCTAGGGAGATTATATTGACCAATTCAAGGTAGCACAAAGGATATGTGGGAAGTCCAAACAAAGGCTACTGAGGAGTCAGGATTCTGAAACTTAGTCCTGCCAATACCTGTGTCAGCTCTGTCACCTTAGACAAGCCTCTTCCCTTTGGGCCTTGGTATTCTCAGCTGTAAAGAGGAAGGAGATGGACTATGAGAGTATATATATTATATATATATATATTATTGATTTTTTACAGAGAGGGATAGAGAGTTAGAAACATCGATGAGAGAGAGACATCGATCAGCTACTTATTGCACACCCCCTACTGGGGATGTGCCCGCAACCAAGGTATATGCCCTTGACCAGAATTGAACCTGAGACCCTTCTGTCTGCAGACTGATGGTCTATCCATTGATATCCGGTTTCGGCTATGAGATTTTTAATGACACTTTCAGTTCTAAAAAGACCCCATGTGTAAACCATTTATCTTATCTTAGTAATCATCAAGGACATGTTACTTCAATATTGTAATGTTTCAAATTGCATTCTTCTCCTAATAACTATAATGTATCCTATTAAGTTTATAAATGTTGAAATAAAATTAGTATCAGTAGACTTATGATTAGCATGGATTAACTAGTATACTATCTGCAAAGAAAGAAATTTCTCCCAAGAAATAACACTCATGTATATATTAGGTACTTACTATTTTTGGTTCTTATTTATTTATTAAATGTATTTCTATAAGCATATATTAATGTACTCATTTATTTAGTTTTGAGCAGCTTCTGTGTGCCAGACACACTACTAGGTGAAAGATACAGAGAAAAGCAGACAGTAAGATCCCAGGCTAGTAGTGAAAACAGGAAATTGAACATATAAATGGCAGCACTGTGTGGAAAATACAGCAGTAGGTATGTCTAGAAAAGGGACTAATTTATTCTCTCATCTGGGAGAAAGGTGTCAGGTTTAACACAATAGAGATAGAGCTTGTTCTTTTACAAATTCTTTGGCTTTCCATTAAAGTATTTCTGATACACATCTGTTATTCTTGATATTCCCTTTAACTTTCTTGCCTCAGTAACTAAATTGATCTTTTGAAAATAAGAAGGACCAAAAACTTAAATCAGTTTATTTTTATATGATGTGGTATGAATGTCATTATTGCACTGTACTAGTATGAAGAATTAAAATGTAATATATTTTTGCCTTTTGGTTTTACTCTTAATATTTACAGTTAATAATTTTAATAAGGTTTTCAGTTTATTAGAAATTATTCTGTAACATTCCAAAACATAATGAATATCAGAGTTTATTATTTTATGCTGAAAGTAATCTTCACTTTTTAGAGAAACCCAAATGAGTTTTTTAAAAAGCCTATGTGGTAAGCACTTTCAAAAGAAAGTATATTTCTGTGAAGATTTTGAAGATAATGTAATGAAACCCAGTGGGTTTTTTGGTTTGTTTATGAAAACATTTCTAACATTTCAATCAATAATACTAGTACGTATAGTATATTTTAAAGAAAATGAAAGAGCTCTACAGTTAGTGTGATGCATTTGAGCGATGCCAATATTTTTTAAAAGGAAGCACTGCTAAAGTCAAGTCTCTCTGTTTTAAATTGCAGCACCTTATGAAATATGTCCCGAGGATTATTTGATGTCCATGGTGTGGAAAAGGACTCCAGCAGGTGACTTGGCCTTCAATCAGTGTCCACTGAATGCTACAGGTAAAGTATGAAGACCAACTCAAACCTAAAGGATGATCCCCATTCAGGAGCAGCATGCTATGTTTGCCTATGAAGCCATGCTTTTGTCCTATGTCCATAGTTAAGTATGTCCAATAAGCAGCTAATGAGACAATTTTAGTGAAGTGCTTCATACATGAGCCAATGAAGAGACCTAGAAAATGTTGCCGATGCCATGATTTTTCAGTGTGACTGATAAGCATTACAAAAATAATGAAAATACTCTCATCTGCATGCTTTTTTAAGGCAAGAAAATGTACAAACCCCATTTTTTGAGTCTGCCTCACAATTATGCCATGCCTTCTAGCATCGCCGTTATAAAGCTTCTCTCTGTTCTTTGTGACACACAGGCACCACTAGCAGACGCTGCTCTCTCAATCTTCATGGAGTGGCCTTCTGGGAACAGCCGAGCTTTGCAAGATGCATATCAAATGAGTACAGACACTTGCAGCATTCAGTAGGTGCAAAGCCAGCTTTAGTACTTGCTCTGTTTATTTTCGCTAATGATCATTGTGTGAGAATTTAACCTTCTGCTGTACAATCAAATTAGTAAAAAGAAAAAAAAAATCTGAAAAAAATGCCTAAAGGGAAAAGGATGTGATAGTAAGCTAATATTTATGTCTGTGCTAAACTGTTTGGTTCCTTGGGTTTGAGTTTTTATGGATCTCGCTACTTAAATAAAAGAATTCCTTGACAGGCATGAGAAAAAAATCTGTTATTCAGTTTTATCTATAGGAGTAAGATTGTTTATCATGATTGGCATATTTCTGTGTTAAATAGTATATAAAACTTATTTTAAAAAAAACATACATTTTTAATTAAATTCTTTAACTTTTAGTAGTTAGGAATTGATAAGGTTGTGTCACTTAGGTATCAAATTTCTCACTGCATTTTGACATTAAGGTATGAACAAAATCACAGTGTTACTACATCAGGGAAAAAATCGTTCACACAAGATTACAAAGGCCAGATTTTCTAAAAATAGCCCCTCTTTTCCTACAGAGTATAATGGATGAATAGTTTGAGCACAGTTAAACTGCTTGGTATTTTACAAGTGCAAATAATTGTCTTTTTCTGATACTGTCATCATTTCACCCTGACAGTCAAGATGAACTCTATACATGAATAAACATTATGAGGTTTAGAACAAAATTTAAACACAAGACAATAGGAAAGTTGAACATTGGCAGGAACAATACTTGATTAAGAGTCTTTATGTTTTGTTGTATTTTTTGTTTTGGTTTATTTTCTCACTCTTTCTCACAAATATGTATAATTCTTTAAAAAAAAACACCTATGGGACATTCTTTCTTGTGGATGAAGTATCTTAAGCAATAATAACCCTAACCAATAAAGTAAATGTATTTGATTATCAGAAAAGCAAATTTTTAAAAATCTGAAAAACAACTGCTGGTTAATATGTTTACTTACCAAGTCAGCAATTTATTTGATGATTATTTGCCTATATTGTACCTTATTTTTAAAAATATATCTTTATTGATTTCAGAGAGGAAAGGAGAGGGAGAGAGGGATAGAAACACCAGTGATGAAAGAGAATCATTGATTGGCTGCCTCCCATGTGCCCCTTACTGAGGATGTAGCCCACAGCCTCAGCATGTGCCCTGACTGGGTATAGAACCATGACCTCCTGGTTTATAGGTCACCATTCAACCCTATAGCCACACCAGCTGGGCAAGCCCTATTTTTGTTATTGTGTATGTATGTGTGTGTATATTTATATTTGTAGGTATATGCACACAAACAGTAAAAGCTGATATACACATAAATGCTGATTACACTTAAATGCATATATGTAACATATAGATTTGTGTGCATATCAGTAATCAATGATATTTGGCTTCACTGAGTCTGATTTCTGTCAAAATCAAAATAATAGATAAAAGGTTGTTTGTAATGAAATAATCATCAATTCAATTACTGATTTGGTATATAAACATATCTGACAACATTTGGTTGTTAGGTTTTTTAAAATGCACTTTTCTGGGAGAATACATACATGTAATCACAGAATGTCATATATAACTTCATTTCAAAATATAAAATGTAAGAATATGAAGTGAAAAGTTTCTTTATTAATTGCCATCAATATTCGGACCTGTGTATTCCAGAATTAAATATAACCAAAAAATTTATATTTTAATGAACTTTATTTTTCCTCTAATTTTAGATGTTATACTTCGTTGATTTAATCTTATTGATATACAGGTCTTATTTATTTATGGTAATGAATAAATGGGAATGATTGCATGGATTAAGTAAATCATAAATCCTTACAAATTTTGTTAAAAATGAGTATAACTCTTTTGTAGAACATTTTTACTTTGAAATTCAGTGTTTTGTATGTTTATAATTAAGTGAGTTTGGATTCTTTAAGTGCAGGAGATCCTATAATGGAGAGAAACAGGTACATTCTGTGAAATAGAAGAAATTATCTTGAATTTAAAACCCATAGAAATCAGTCAATAATTTGACAGCCAGCATGTATATGCTCTTGTTGATTTGCATAAATCAAGTGCATGATATTCTAGAATAAAAAGTAGCCTCAGTGTATTCATCACCTACAAAATACCAGGCACTTAACTGGGCATTTGCATAAATTAACTCCAGTCTTCCCAAGAACCTGCAAGGTGATAGCCCTGTCTCAGTTTCCATAGAAAGAAACTGAAATCTGCAAGGGAGCATATACTTATATGAGGCAAAGAGTGAACATGCCGACCCAGGTACAGTTATTGCAAAGACTAATCTCTTTTCTGGAGACCATGCTACTTCCTAAGCTTTTGTTTCTATCTGTCCTAAATTTTCTGCTTGTGTGTCCTTTGAAAAAGTCATATGACCTCACTCAAGTCTTGACTTGATATTTGCAAAATGAAATCGCATCTCTGGAGATTCTGAGGACGAGTAGATGAGATAAAATATGTGAAATGTTTGCAGATTATAAAAGAGCTGTGTAACTAGGAGGTATTCATATCTATGTGTACAGAAAATGCGTTGAGTTAAAATGGTCTCTTTTTTACTTTTTATTTTTATACTTCTTAATATAAGTGTAGTTGGTATGTAATATTATATTAGTTATATTAGTTTCCAGTGATTTGACATTGTTATACCTTACAATGTGCTCACCCATTATTTCTTGTAATTATCTGTCCTTGTGCAAATGTATCACATTATTGACTATATTTCTCTTCACCTTTTTACCCACCCCCTGATCCCTCTCTCTTCTGGCAACCTTTGGTCTCTGTTTCTATGAATTTGTTTTTATTTTGTTTTGTTTGTTCAGTAGTTTTGAGTATTTTTGGATTTTATATATAAATGAAACCATACGGTATAAAATTTATATTAATAAGAGTACAATTTTAGAACTCAACATATTACTAACTTAAACTATATATTGAAAAAATACATTCAAAAGTGGATGGATGAGAAGTTAGATAGGTTAGATAGGTAGATAGATAGGTAGGTAGGTAGGTAGATGGATGCATAGATTTTTCTATTTTTCTTGAAGAATTTCATTTCTTGCACATTAATATTTATAAAGCTCATTAAATGTCACCTACTTCAGAGAACTGTTTAAGACTAACGGCCCAATGCACAAAATTCATGCAAGGGACTCAGCCCTCACAGTCCTGGCTTTATCCAGAAGGTTGTCCAGATGGTCGTCTGGAAGGTCGTTGTGCCCTTTGGTCTAAATAACATACATGCTCTTTATTATTTAGAATAGGTAGCTGTATGTTTTCCAATTCTTTCACATGTTAATTATAATATATGTACATATATATAGATTAAAATATTTATATACATATTTAATATACAGTAATAGACTGTTTTAAATGACATTTTATCACCAGTAAATATTAGTTGAGTATGTTCTATGAACTTTTATAATTATAAATTAGTTGAGATAGCCAAAATAGGGTCATTAATCAGTTTAATATGTAAAATCACTAATTCGTTGTATTGATATTTTATTTGAATTGTTTGAGGATAGAAACCATGTTTTTTTAATCTTAATTCTCTAGTGCTTAACGCAATGCTAAGCATATACTAGAGATTATGTGTATGCTGTATAAAGAATGACTGCCACTTTTCTTATCAGTAGGAAAATACCGGCAGCTGGAGTTTCTGAGAAGGTGATACATCAGACATAATGTTTATGAATTTTAACCACATGAATTTAATACATATTATGTGAAATTTTCCTAGCCCTAAAATATTTAAAAATAATGACTTTTTAAAT
>PVJN01022848.1:0-32883 GCA_004026805.1 Lasiurus borealis | reverse complement strand
AAAGATTGTATTCAATTACAACTTGGATCAACATATCATTTTCTATATGATTGCTTAAATATACCACTGACTTGGCATTTCTATATGCTAGCCACTCCTTATAACAAAACAAGTCAGAACAAACACACATACACACACACCCACACATACACACACATGTTTGTTTTTCTTAAATTGCTTCCATACTTTTTAACTTCTTAGATTCATTCTAAGATGTTCTGTTTTGTATTCAGTATTTTAAGAAGGAAAAGGAAAAATGTCTTGACTGATAATTATTTTCTTGGAGGATTTTGGTTTAAGCTTTTATGCAAAAAGATTACTAAATTAATTATAACTGAGAAGCAAAGAACATTGTTTCTTGTCTCTGAGCAGTGAAATGACACTGATATTGTGTGGTGTTATGTATATTTCTCAACTCCCAACAGAATTTTAAAGACTTGAAACCAGTGGTGTATTGCTTTTTCTACTGCAGGAATGTTCTTATAAGTATTCAAACTTGATGATCTTCTACTGAGAAACATCATTTTAAAGCTTTCCTTCCTTCTCATGAAAAAACACTATAATACAGTAAAGTGAAAAAAAGTAAATTGTGGGGATTTGAAAAGCTCAAACTGTACTGTAATTTTGTTACATGTATATTATATTTTAATATAAATATTTGACGTTTTATATGTGTTTATATAGTTACATATAATTCTAATATTCATACTCAGCCCATATATGGAAGCCATTAATTATCCTGTGTTGAAATAATATCTAGTCACTTAGGTAAGTCAACATCACATAGCAAGCTTTAAGTGACAGTTTTCATTTTGTTCAATGAATGTGACCAATTGATAGTGGCTAATGGCGGACTAAGTTTAGAAATCTTTTAAGACATATCTGTGCTCCAAAGGAAATGGCTTCAAATACCAAATTACCTTTACTCTTTGCTTGATAAAATTATGTACTGTTTTTGTTTTGTTTGCATCCAGCCTTAATCCTTGGGATGGTTAACTTATGTGTAAAATTGGTTAACTACAGTTTGATCAAATACTTATCTAGATGTTGCTGTGAAGATTCCTTTTTTAGATATGATCAATGTTTACAATCAGAAGACTTAGTATGTCCTCCATAATGTGATAGGACTCATCCAATCACTTGAGGGCTTCAAGAGCAATGACAGATTTCTGGAAGAAAATAAAACACACAATTTTGCTTCAACATTGAAACCTTGTTTATTTCCCCTGCAGGCCTGCCCTGCAGATAGATCTTACACCAAAGGTTGCAACATCAACTTTTACCTGAATTTCTAGTTTGTCAGCCCACCCAACAAATTTCAGACTTGCCTACTACCAAATCATGTGAGCCAATTCTTTAAAAATCTCTCCCTCTTACTCTGTACCTATCATCTATCTATCTTCTATTTATCATCCTTTAATTTAAGATATATATCTAAATATATATTTGTATTTATTTTAATATATAATATAGTAACTGTATCATAAAATATATAATATACTTTATACATATAAAATATCCTATTCTGTTTCTCTCGAAAACTCTGAATAAAACAGCACTCTCCCCCAAAATATCATAAATATCTGCTAATCCTAAACCTTTCAGTGATATTCTTGATGAATTAAAATCACATTCCTTAAAATTTCATTAGAGACTTATATTCATCTGATTGCTACTTACTTCTTACTTCTTGATATTTAGCTTCTCATGTCCCCAGTCTTCATCTTTTGCTCTAACGTTACTGACCTATATGTGGTTTCCTAAATAAATCAGGTAGTTTTATTCATTCTGTCAACCAGGAAGTGATTGATATTTATTGGATACTATTTACTTGGCAGATTGTTTGACCCCATAACTGCAAAATAAATAAAAAACCATCTGATTCCTAGAGTTTTAAGACTGTTAAGAGTATTCTATTTTTGTAACGGTTATACTAGAGAGCCAGAAAAAAAAATAACCATTACAAAATAACAAAAATGGCAGAAAAAATGAAATTTCTTTTTACTACATAGCTTAGCTAAGAAGAGAATAAGGAAAATCTCCAAGGCTTTAAAGAGTGAGAAAAACTAAAACTGAGGGCTGTTAGTAAATGCTAAGATATTGCCTGCCTTGGGGAACACTTGCCAATCACTATAACTAAGGGACTTGGGAATTAGGGTTCCACATGCAGGAGAAGAGCCTGGGGCAAATTGGAGGAAGTAGTTCTAATTGAGACCTTCACATGAATCCAGGATATGTCAGTAGTGACATGTGCAGTGAGGGCTGGTCTAAAACAAATCTACTCCTTAGGAATGAGAAGTGAAAGGAAGCCTTTTTTCTTGGCCTTGGTGGGTGCTAAGATAAAAAAAAAAAAGTACTTGCTAGTTATTTGTAAACATTTTTACTAGGGTTTTGGTTTTCAGGGATACTGGAATCTATAGAAGAGGACAATAACTTAAGACAGTTGTTTGTCTTGCAAATGTTCCAGGATACCTAATGGAAACAAATGAAAAACCGCTCCTGTGAAGTGGAATCTAGAACCCATTGTATTTCCTAGTAAAACCCTGAGGAACATAGAGTCCCAGCATGTACAACACATTAATGAGAGTAAGCCAGAGCTTGAAGCAGAGTTATTCATGCTATGTGAAAGCCTGTGTCATATAATAAAACTAAATATAACATGGAAATAAAGTTTTTGAATAAGAACTATCAAGTAGACATGAAGATGTAAAAATAATTTTAAACTCCTTTAATTAATGACAAAAAGGCATTTATTAAGATTAAATCTTCAATGAAAAATAAAGAAAAAATAGAGAGCAAAAAATAGAATGAATAAGAACTTAGAGCTGAAAAATTACTAAAAATGAAAACATTGAAGAAAAATAAAGGTAAAAAAATAAAGATTTAATAACTATTGGAAAAACAATAAGATAATACTCTATATGCAATAGAAGCTCCATACTGAGAGAATATAAATACTTAAGAGAGAAGCATTTTTTCAGAGATAATAGATAAGAATTTAAATCTCTACCCTCAGATTTAAAATTTTATGCAACAGCTAGAAATGTAGTACAACAACAGCTAGAAATATAGTACAAGAGCAATATAGCATCTATAAAATAAAAAAAATAACTGTGCATTGTCTATAAAGAAATATCTATATTTACAGTCATTTTTCTCAATAGTTACAAAAGAATGCATGGGAATAATATGTTCAAAGATTTGAAAATAAATTAACATTTGATGGTAAGATCAAAATAATACACCTATAGAAAAATGCAAATTTATAAAATTAATTTGGAAAGCTGATAATATCTAATAAATCTAAACATAAGCAAATCGTATGAGATATTAATTCTATTCCTAAATATATACTCAGAAGAATGTGTTCACATATGTAGTCCCAAAATATGTCATTTATGAACATTACATGCAATAATGTTCATAGCACCTTGAGATTAGCTAAGATTTAATTGAAAACTATTTACAAATTGCAAAATTATAGAATGTTATTTTGTTTTAACATTTTGTAGAGGAAAATAATTTTTCCTATAATCTACACCAAGAATTAATCTCAAATTGATTAACATATGGAAGAAGTCAGACACCAATAAATACATAATATTGTCTTTAAGGAGAAGGGAAGTTATTACAAGTAGAGAAAACACAATACTCTGGGATGATGGCAATACTCGATCTGGTAGGTGAGTATATAATTCATACGATGAGAAAAACCATCAGTTATCTTACATAAAATCTATGCAGATTTCTGTAAAACATAATTAACTTCAAAATTTTACTATAGCCTGGCCAGATGGTGGTTGAGTGTCCACCGATGAACCAGGAGGTCATGGTTTGATTCCCAGTCAGTGTGTATATCCAGGTTGTGGGTTCTATCCCCAGTATGGGGACTTATAGGAGAAGGCCAATGATCAATGATTCTCTCTAAACATTGATGTTTCTATCCCCCTGTCCCTCTTCCTCCCTCTCTGAAATCAATAAAAAGTGTATTTTTAAAAGCTTTACTATATAAAAATGGAGAAAGGATATAAAAAACATTTCAACAACTCCAACAAAAATTAACAAGATGCTCAGCCTCTCTGATAAGAAGAAAAAATATTTTATTCAATACCAAATAATGTTATGTGTCATTACAGATTAATGGAAAGACAAAACAAGAGGTTTGAGAGACAAATTATTTTGTTTGGAAGAAGCAGGAGGCAGAAAGTGGTGAAAATCTGTTCTGTTGAGAGTTATTAAACTCTTAGGCAACAAGTCCTCTTCCGTGAGCAGAGGAGGCAGCATGACTGGCCTGAGAACCATTAGTCCCTCCTCTCTGCACCTATCATTCACTCCAGATGATTTACTGAGTCCGTAGGCCATCTATATTCTCTGTTAGATATGCATGTTAGTTCTGTTCTCCATACAGAGCTCTAAGTTGGTAATAGTATAAATATTTTACAGACGAGGATACTGAAACTTAAATGGTTACAGGATATTTTCCAATTGAATAGTTTTGAAAGAGTAAAGACTGAATGTGAATCTAAATCATAGTGACTGATTTATTTGCCCTGCATATTATAGATTATTGAATGTTTCTCCTGTTTCACCTACACATTAAATGTTTTCCATTTACACTTCCATCTATACAATGAAGCTAAACATATAGATGCATAATAACATATGCAATAAAACTATATGTAATAAAGCTGTAAATATCCTATATAATAAAAGCATAATATGCAAATCCACTAAATGGCAGAACAGCAAGACAATTATCTGGACAACCATTCAGGATCACTGGTGGCAGGCCAGCCAAGGCAGGTGCAATGCAATTGGTTGGGGGCCTCGCCATTGCTCCTGCATTGCCCGAAAGAGGGAGGAGGTCCAGGCTGTGGCAGGTGGGCGGGGCCTCACTCTGCAAGAGAAGCCCAGGTCCTAGGTGCTAGAGTGAAAGTAATTCCTCAGTTGGGAGAAGGAAGTCCTACTCTTGCACCAATTTTGTGTACCAGGCCTCTTGTAGATATATAAAAAATAGACACAGGGATGATAAATAGATTACTTAAAAATTGTTACTCTAAGTTACCAGGAGTTGTGTTTAGAGATGAACACATTAAAAGTTTCAGTGTATTTGATGTGCTGTTTCTTAAGATGCATAACAAATAACCATCTTAAATCTTTGTTAAGTATGTGCATTTATAAGTTAATATATATAATATGCATGAAGTAAAATTAATTCAAATGATATTTAAAATGCATTGGTTTCAATCACTTATTAGATCTGGAAAATGAGAAATTGTATATAGCAAGACACTAGCTTAAGAAAATGGGCATATACTGTGCTTTATATTAATTAGAATAGTGGTCTTCAAACTTCCATGGACAACAAAGTCACCTGAAGGGCTGCTGAACTACAGCAAGTGGACTCCACACTGCATCTTCTTTTTAATTTTATATTTTATACTAGAGGCCCAGTGCATGAAAGTTGTGCACAGGGGGGTGTCCCACAGCCCAGCCTGCACCCTCTCTAATCTGGGACCCCTTGAGGAATCTCTGACTGCCCGTTTAGGCTCTATCCTAGTAGGATCAGGCCTAAACGGGGAGTTGGACATCCCTTTCACAATCCAGGACTGCTGGCTCCCAAATGCTTGCCTGCCTGCCTTCCTGATTTCCCCTAAACGCTTCTGCCTGCCAGCCTGATCACCCTCTAACCACTCCCCTGACAGCCTGATTGATGAATAACTGCTCCTCTGCCAGCCCAATAGCCCCTAACTTCCCTCCCTAGCCAGCCTGGTCACCCCTAATGACCCTTCCCTACTGGCCTGATTGCCCCTAACTGCCCTCCCCTGCAAGTCTCATTGTCCCTAACTGCTCTCCCCTGCTGGTATAACATCCACCCCCCACAACTTCCCTCCCCTCCAGGCCTGGTAACTGCACTATTCTGCAAACCTGGTCCCCCCAACTGCCCTCCCTTGCAGGCCTGGTCCCCCCATAAATTGCTCTCCCCTGCAGACCTGGGTACCCCCAAATGCCCTTCCTTTCAGGCTCATTCAACTCCAACTTCCCTCCTCTGCCAGTTTGGTCACCCCTAACTTCCCTCCCCTGCAGTCTTGGTCATCCACAACTGCCCTTTCTTGCAGACCTGGTTCCTCCTAACTGTCCTCCCATGCTGGCCATCTTGTGTCCACATGGGGGCAGCCATCTTTGACCACATGAGGAGAGCCATCTTGTAGGTTGAATTAATTGTAAATTTGCATATTACTCTTTTATTAGATAGGATTTCTAACAAGTTTACAGCTATTGCTGGTGCTTCTGGTCCAGAGATCACTTTAAAGGATATATCTTTATAGAGTGAAGAGCAGATTTGAAGATATGTTACATAATGTACAGCCTTTCTTTTTATCTAGAAAACCCACACATTTCTTTCTCTTATACCCCCTGGTGATCTTTACTCAGATCAAAAGAACTATCCCCAAACAGCCGGTCAAGAAAAACCTCCCCAACTTATTTATATGACTTCTATCCTCCTTTAAATAATTCATGTGCTATTGAAAAAACTCTCTTCCTTTTTCTTTGATGATATAATGCTCTCCTGGTTTATTTGTTGTCAGAAGCTTTAAATCTCTCTTGGCTCTGCAACCCCATGAATCCTCGCTTCTTTCTTAGAGACAATTTTCACTGCACAAAAGTTTTTTAGGAGCTCTAATCCATTCCCACAGAAACAAGTAGTTTTTTTTTTTTTTTACTCTTTATTGTTGAAAGTATTACATAGGTTCTCCTCCTCCTCCTCCCCCCTCCCTCTGTCATTAACCTATTCCAGCTCACTTCCATTCCCCTGCAAACCCTCACCACACCATTGTCTGTGGGCCATAGGTTATGCATATATGCATACAAATTCATTAGTTGATCTCTTCCCACCACTCTTCCCTAACTTCCTCTGAGGTTTAACAGTCTGTTCATGTTTCTATGTCTCTGGGCCTATTTTTGTTCATCAGTTTATTTGGGTTCATTATATCCCACATATGAGTGAGATCATGTGATATTTGTCTTTCTCTGATGGGCTTATTTCACTTAGAATAATACTCTCCAAGTTCATCCATGCTGTTACAAATGGTAAAAGTTCTTTCCTTTTTAAAGCAATGTATTATTCTATTGTATAGATGTACCACAGTTTTTTAATTCACTCATCTGCTGATGGGCACTTAAGCTGTTTCCAAATATTAGCTATTGTTAATTGTGCTGCTATGAACATAAGAGTTCATGTATTCTTTCTGATGAGTGCTTCAGGTTTCTTAGGATAAATTCCTAGATATGGAGTTACTGGGTTAAATAAGAGTTCCATTTTTAATTTTTTTAGTATACTCCATACTGTTTTCCATAATGGTTGTACCATCTACATTCTCACCAGTAGCATACAAGGGTGCCCTTTTCTCCACAATCTTGGCAGCCCTTGTTGTTTGTTGATCTGTTGATGATAGCCATTATTCTGACAGGTATAAGGTGATATCTCATTGTTTTGATTTAAATCTCTAGGATGATTAGTGACTTTGAACATTTTTTCATATGTCTCTTGGATTTTTGTATGTCCACTTTGGAGAAGTGTCTATTTAGGTTCATTGCCCATTTTTTAATAGATTTTTAAAAATCTTCCTTTTGTTATGTTGTGTGAGTTCCCTATATATTTTGGAGATTATCCCTTTATCAGATGTATCATTGTTAAATACATTCACTAATGTACTGAACCCTCCTGTTATTATGTTGTTGGTTTATTTTGTGGTGCAAATAGATTAATGAAACTAGAGGCTCAGTGAATGAAATTCGTGCATGGGAGGCTGGCTCTCAGCCCAGCCTGAGCTCTCTCCAATCTGGGACACCTTGAGGGATGTCTGACTGCTTGTTTAGGCCCAATTCCATGGACCGAAATGGACAATCAGACATCCCTCTCATAATCCAGGACTGCTGGCTTCTAACTGCTCACTTGCCTGCTTGCCTGATTGCCCCTAACAGCTTCTGCCTACCAGCCTGATCATCCCCTAACTACTCCCCTGCCAGTCTGGTCACCCCTAACTGTCCTCCCCTGCAATTCTAGTTGTTCCCAACTGCTCTTCCCTGCTGTCCCGGTCACCCTAACTGCCCTCCCTAGCCAGCCTGGTCACCCCTAACTACTCTCCCCTGCCAGCCTGCCCCACCAAGCTGCCATTTCCTGCAGGAATGGTTTCCCCCAACTTCCCCCCGCCTCCAGGCCTGGGTCCCCCCCTACTATCCTCCCCTACAGGCCTGATTGCCCCCAACTGCCTTCCCTTTTAAGCTGACCAACTGCCTTCCCAGTTAGTCCCTCCCAACTGCCCTCCCCTGCTGGTTGATAACCCACAATTGCCCTCCCCTGCTGGCCATCTTGTGGCAGCCATCTTGTGTCCACATGGGGGCATCCATCTTTAACCACATTGGTATGGCCATCTTGTGTGTTGGAGTGATGGTCAATTTGCATATTACCTTTTTATTATATAGGGTAAGTCAGACACAGAGGAATATATATATGAATTCAAAATCTACATTTAAATCCCTATCTCTCTTCTGGGATTTAGACTAATGAAGCTAATTGCTTTCCATAAATCAGTATCTGTATACTCATAAGTACTTTAGCCTCACCATGTTCAAAATGGATATTCCATCTCCAACAACCTCCCCCCATTCCAAAATATTGCACTCCCACATACTCTAAGTCTTCATTTCATGCTCTTAGACCCACTGTTTCCAACTTTGTAAATGTCATCATAGCTGCTCATGTTAGGAACCTGGGCTTCATCTGTGAATCTCACATTTTCTTACTTTAAGGCTAATCTATTTCACTTTTATTAATTTACTATTTAAACGGATCTTAAATCTGCCCTAATCAGTTTGGCTCAGTGGTTAGAGTGTCGGATTGTGGACTCAAGGGTCCCAGGTTTGATTCTGGTTAAGGGCATATACCTTGGTTGCGGGCACATCTTCAGTGGGGGGTGTGTAGGAGGCAGCTGATTGATGCTTCTCTTTCATTGATGTTTCTAACTCTCTATCCCTCTTCCTTCCATTTCTGTAAAATTCAATAAAATAGGTTAAAAAAAGAAAGATCTTAAATCCAACCTCTTGTTTCATCTTGAATGGCAGTTTCTTACTCTATACCCCATCATCTCTCTCTTTTAAAAATACATTTTTTTTTAAATTTCAGAGAGGATTGGAGAGGGAAAGAAAGAGAGAAACAGCAATAATGAGAGAGAATTATTGATTGGCCACCTCCTGCAAGCCCCTCAGTGAGGATTGAGCACATAATTTGGGCATATGCCCTGATTGTAATTGAACTGTAACCTCCTGTTTCATAGGTGGATGCTCAACCACTGAATCATGCCAGCAAAGAAATGTTTGAATTGTGAAGTTGTTATTTTAATGAACAATACACTAAATTTGGCATTATAATGTAAATAGTTCTAATGTATTTGGTTGTGGAAGAGGAAAATAAAGGAACATTATCACATTAAGTTTTCTTATTTATTTTTATCTTAAATATAAATAAGATAACTTATAGAATAACCACTAACTTAATAGTAATCAATTTTATAACAAGTACAGTGATAAAAGATGTAATAAGACTACCATAAAGAATAAAAATGAACAACTGAAAGAAAGCAAGGAACACAGGGCATAGGAAGAGCAAGTAAGAAATGTGAGAGAGGTTAAAATCTAAAAGGAGGATGAAATAAATCCAAGTATGTTCACCCCCATCTCCCTAATTAAATGTCTTGAAAAGAGACAAAAATAGAAAGATAAGTTGAGAAATTTACATAAGGGAGTTTTATGTTATTTCTCTTCATCAATATCTCTTAGACCTAGTTGGATATGCATTGTATCTCTCTCTCTCTCTCTCACGCACACGCGCGCGCGCGCACACACACACACACACACACACACACACACACATACCAATACACTCTTTTTGCTACCATAGTACATTGAATAAAATTGAAAAAGCTGTCTGCGATGTGAGGTGGGATGCGGTGGACATTTTGAGCAAAAAAGAAAAAAAAAGAACTCATTAATACCAACAACAGTGTGGTGATTGCGGGGGTGGGAGGCAAGGCAAGAATGGTGGGTGGAGAATGAGGAGGGTACGGGGAGGATAGATGGTGATGACAAAAAATATTGGTCAGAGATTGTGCTCTAAATATTCCACATACTATTGATACTTTGACATTTATCAAATTAGTTGTATGTCCAAGGATATGCTCTATCTTGGTGAATGTTCCATGTCCACATGAGAAGAATATGTAGCCTGCTTTTGTTGAGTGTCCTATAATGTAAAGTGTTGGTAGTGTTGTTATAATTTTGTATGGTTTGTACTTAGTAAATTACTAAGATCTAAGTTAAAAAAAAGAAAAAGAAAAAGAAAATTGATCACATTCTAGACCAGTGGTTAGCACTCATTAGTCAACAGAGCCAGATGTAAACAGTACAATGATTGAAATTTCTTTTGAGAGTCAAATTTTTTAAACTTAAACTCCTTCTAATGCCATTTCTTCAAAACAGACTTGCCCAGGCCATGGTATTTTGTGGAAGAGCCACACTCAAGGGGTCAAAGAGCCACATGTGTCTCATGAGCTACGGTTTGCTGACCACTGTTTTAGACCATAAAGCAACTTAGACCCATTTTAAAGAACTGGTAGCATGCATACCATATTTACTGACTATATTACTGTTAAATATGTGAGTATAAAACAGATAAAAGTAGCTTATCTGTTTTAAATTTTAATGAAATTCTCTTCTAAATAATTTATGGATCCACTCAAAATGAAAATATACTTAAAATTGAGAGAGAAAAATACTGCCCATCAAAATATATGCTATGTGTCTATAGCAGTATTTACAGAGAGAGAGAGAGCCTTCATTAGAAAGGAAGAATGGTTAAAAATGAATGAGCTAGTGTCTAAGCTTAAAGAGGTCCCTAAAGAAAGAATAAAGAAAGAGATAACTCATATATAATACAGAAAGAAGGAAATAAGAGGAGCAGACATTTATAAAAATGACATGTTAAAGACAACATCAAATTTTGGTTCTCTAAAAAGAAAAAGACATTGAAAAATTTTCTATGTATGTGATCAAGTTAAAAAGTAATAAAGCAGAATATAATATTGGAAAATATTTTAAAACTTAAAGTATTTCTTTCTAACAAATCTGACAGAAGCCCAGCTGGCATTGCTCAGTGTGTCAGCATCGACTTGTGAACTGGAGATCAGTTTGATCCTAGGTCAGGGCACATGACCAGGTGGCAGGCTCATTCCCCAGTGTTGGGTGTGCAGGAGGCAGCCAACCAATGATTCTCTCTCATCAATGATGCTTCTCATTCTCTCTCCCTCTTCTTTTCTCTCTGAGATCAATAAAAACAACAAGAACAAAAACTGATGGAAATACTATAATGTAAAAAGTTCTGTGTTAGTGCTTTTACAACATTAGGTGAAAAGTAACAGCTTTGAGAAAATGTAAATCACCACAATTTACTCAGAAAGAGTAGAATATCTGCATTTTCCTATTACTTTGAAAGCAATTAAAACCCCAGTTAAAATCTCCACATAAAAGAAAAAAAGAGGCCTGGATCATCTTAAATGCAAATTCTATCAAATTTTCAGAAGCAAGTATTTTTAGCCTTACATAAAACACAGTAAATACTCTCCTACATATATTCTTTTACTAACATAACCTTGGCACTGAAATCAGACAAGGTCATTTATAAATGTAGATGAAAATACTTAACTAAATAGTATCAAACTAAATGATATAAGCATACACATATAACATAATATATCATGTTCAGTTGGCTTATTTCAGATAAGCAAGGTTTGTTTAACATTAGAAAATATGCTCATAAAAAGTTATGGAAAGAAAAATATAAAAATTTTTAAAATAGAATTAAAAGACAAATACTAAGCCAGTAGCAATGTTGAAAAAATAACTTTTTAGGATTCACATTATTTACATAATTTCATAAGTAAAATAGAGAAAAATGAATAACAAACAAGTCTCAAAATACATAGAATTTTCAAAAGAGAAAATGCAAATGTCCACAGATATATCTATATAAAGTTGTCTAAATATTGTATTATTTAGAGAAATTCAATATAAAGTGAAATACTTATACCACTGGCAAATGTTAAATATGTGTGTGCTTTTAGAGGAATATGGGTGAGAGAAATACCATAATTCTCTGTGTTATATTTGAAACTTTTCTGTAAATCTAAAATTACTCCAAAATAAAAAGTTCACTTTATAAAATTAGCACTTCAAGGGATACCTGGCATATAGAAGCATTTGATAAAAGGTAAACTGAAGTACCCTAAATTTTCCAAAGGTTTGTTTGAACATAGACTGCAAGCGAGCAGAGCTAAAACAAGGATGGTTAGGAGCTCTCCATGGACAGGGGTTAGGGAGAGGTTTTTATAGAGGCAAAGGAGCAAAGCAGGGGAGTTATTGCACAGGCGAGAACTTAGGCAGTTGCCTCATTTACGAAAGCCTGACTAGTTTGTTGTGATTGGTTGTTCTTAAGTTTTATTTTCTCAGATTTTAGTACACTCACTCTTGATTAGGTCTTAGTATGCTTATCAAGGCCATTGAGGCTTCAGAGGCACCTTGGCCTAATCACCTCCTTTTTAATTACTTGAACACATTCAATGAATATTGTTACATGAAGGAATGTGCTAGTGAGAAGATGGCACACCATTCACTAAGTACAATTATAATAAATTCATGCAGTTTATTTTTAAAAATCACTACCTAATAAAGTTAAACATGTGTCTATCTTAATGAGATTCCAATTTTAATGAATTCATGCAGTTTATTTTTAAAAATCACTACCTAATAAAGTTAAACATGCACCTATCTTAATGAGATTCCAATTTTAACATGTATCTTAAAATTGTCAGTGTGTGTGTGTGTGTGTGTGTGTGTGTGTGTGTGTATACTCTCTAATAAAAAAATAATATGCAAATTGCCCATCACTCCAACATACCATATGGCTGCCCCCATTGGACAAAAGATGGTTGCCACGTGATGGGCAAGCAGGGGAAGGCAGTTGGGAGAGACCAGGCCTGCAGGGGAGGGCATTTGGGGGTGATCAAGCCTGCAGGGGAGGGCAGTTAGGAGTGACCAGGCCTCCAGGGAAGGCAGTTAGGGGTAAACAGGCTGGCAGGCAGAAATGGTTAGGAGTAATTGGAAAGGCAGGCAGGGGAGCAGTTGGGAGCCAGCAGTCCTAGATTGTGATAGGGATGTCCAACTGCCTGTTTAGGCCAGATCCTACTGGGAGAGAACCTAAATGGGCAGTCAGACATCTTTTGAGGGGTCCCTGATTGGAGAGGGTTTTGGCTGGGGTGAGGGGACAACCTCCCCACAGTGCATGAATTTCATGCACCAGGCTTTTAGTGTATGTGTGTGTGTATATATATATATATATATATATATATATATATATATATATATTTAAGATTACATATTACATATAATCTTAAATATATCACTATATCACTGTTATTAGAATATATTATAAATATGCTTTAAATCTTATGTTGTCTTTATAAGCAGTAGAATATATCAATAATTTTGATACATTCAATTTGAATATTATATTATATTTAAAAATGAATTCAGGGTGCAACATTGCTCTTGGAAGAAATAAATCAAATATATAGCCAATCAAAAGTATTTTAAAAACAGGCACAGGGAGCAATGCATTATATAAGGATACATTAAAAGTTGGTAAGCTTATATTACAAAAACATAGGAATAAGTATTTAAGGATATTGGTCATCTAGACATGAACGTTTGGGGTTATAAAATCTAGAGTCACAGAGTGAGTTTTAAAATATTTAATTATGCCCTAATTTTAAAATTGCATGGTGAGCATAGGGCACTCTTAACTTTAGCATATATGTGTGTATAGCTATAATAATAAAAGTGTTATATGCTAATTAGACTGGACAGCCAAATGGCCTTTCAGATATCATTCCAGATATCCTTCTGGTTGAAGTCACCATGGCAGGGGCTGAGGCAGAGGCTGTTAGAGGCAATCAGGCAGGCAGGCAGAGTGGTTATGGGTGATCAGGCAGGCAGGCAGGAGAGCATTTAGAAGCCAGTGGTCCCAATTGCCAGAGGGATGTCCAACCGCCAGTTTAGGCCCAATCCTGCAGGGTCCTGCAGAATGGAGCCTAAACTGGTGGTTGGACATCTCCTGAGGGGTCTTAGATTGCAAAAGGGTGTTGGCCGGGCTGAGGCCCCCCACCCCACACACACCCATGCATGAATTTTGTGCACTGGGCCTCTAGTATTTATGTAATGCATTGTTCTTGTAATATGCAGCTATCTTTAATTTGCTTTATTTAGAATTTTATTCACATTGAGATTTATAAATGGAATTTATTTTGAGTGCCCTTTTCCTTTTCTGTTTTTATTTGGTATAGTTTCAGGGTTTGGGGAAAATACTACAAAAAGTATTTATATTATTTTCCCAGATGATATTATGCTCTGCAATTGTGCAAAAGTTGGAAATTTTCTTTTCTTTTGGGGGATGGATGGAAGTTTCTGTTAGTATGTACATTCATTATTACAGAGCTCTTAACTATTCAATAATATTGGTTATTCCTGTTAGAGTTATTTAAAATTGAATAAACACACACAAAATAGACATACACACATCATACTTTTTTTTTCAATTATTTTCAATAGTCATTTTGAATTTGGCATTCTGTTATGCTATGTGTGTACTACTAATTAAGAAGCTCCCTAAACATAAAATTACAACTTCCCTGAGAACAAACATAGTTGAAGTTAGCTGTCTTTAGTGCTATTCTCTACATGTTATACAGGTCCCAGTGGGCCATTAAGCACTAGGGAAGTCAGATTTTTCTATTTATTCTCTCTGACTGAAATTGAAAGAAAAAGAAGTGATTTAAGTACAATATTATAAAGTGACTATTTAGGAAACAAATATTTAAAAGTTTTTATTTAAAGTGAATAAATTTTCTTTTTTTTTCTTCCTTTCTATTTCTCTCTCCCTGAGCCCATTCCCCCAAATTCTAATGTCCTCATTTGGAAAGTTGAAATATAATATCCTTTGGGTAGTAAAAACCTTTGAAAGCTTCTAAATAAAGAAGCAAACTTTTTGAACTGTAAACAAGAGAATGTTTTAATTCTTTCTCTTACGTACATGACCCCATGAAAGGTTACTTTGGGGGGGGGAAATTAAGATTTCAAGGTAAAAAAAAGGAAGAAAGAAAACATTGTGTCCTAAGGGTCAGTAACTTTATTCTTTGGATAGAATATTTCCATTTAATGGAGACTTGTTGACTAAGGACCTTGTCAATTGATAGCAGGACAGCTTGGTGTTCAGTGGCAGATCCATGAAGGAAAAAAATACTCTATAGAATCATAATTCATATGGGATTATTAAATCACAGTTCCTTTAAATATACTTATTTTTCACCTCGGCAAACAGACTCCAATTACCATTGTTAAAAATATCAACATAACATTCTTCTGTTTAACTTTAGTTTTTATTATTAGATATTCCTTATTTGTATACTTCCATCTGACTTTTTTATTTTCCATCTACATCATGAGTTGTTTCCATTTTTTAAGCCAATTTTTTTTTTACTTTGCCTCTTTATTTTAGCTAAAATATTATTTCTTTAAGGCTGCTGTAATTGCCCTCCTTCCACTTCTTATAGCTTACCATGTAACTTTTATGTGCTCATTTTTTGCAACTTAGATTCACATTTGGAAGATTTTAAT
The DNA here is from genome assembly GCA_004026805.1 of Lasiurus borealis. Classification (NCBI taxonomy): domain Eukaryota; kingdom Metazoa; phylum Chordata; class Mammalia; order Chiroptera; family Vespertilionidae; genus Lasiurus; species Lasiurus borealis. The sequence goes on along the minus strand of PVJN01022848.1, from coordinate 17,097 downwards.
TCACTGATTAAAATTTCATGGCAAAGCTACATCTTCTAAACTATCAAGTTTTACTTTCTGGTTAAAATTAGGCAAGATAATGATATAGGGCATAATTTTAGTAAGGCCCAATCTGTTTATGATTGGTCTAAAATCACACTTGTTTTAATTAAAACATTTCAGAAGCTGTTGGGAGAATTTTTTCAATGTTGCTTAAAATACATATTATTTTTATAGAACTAAAATTCATGTTTCTGTGTTTTTTTTTTCAATTCCTGTATCATTTTTAGGACTCCTGTTACAGAAATACTAAAATAATTTATTGGCTTATTTTTCCCCCTGAATTTCCTCATGGAAAATAAGAAAAAGAAAACTAACATTCCCTTGATGTTTAATTTCTTTTTATATGGATTGCCAATTAAAAGGTTCATACAGACATATATAAAGAATTATCAAGTCATATAATCAACATGGGTAGTCTAGCAATTTTAGCATTTTGAAATCTTATAAGATTAATACAGCTGGGTGTTTTGCAATGCATATTCAATGTGGAAGGAAGGAAGGCAGCAAGGAAGGAATGAACAAGGGGAGAGAGGAAGGGAGGGAGGGGACATAAAATATGTCCAAATCATCAGGAAGAAGTATAATTATCTCTGTTCACACATCTTATTGGGATAAAACCACAAAAATCTGTTAGAACTAATAAATGAGTTCAACAAATTTGCAGGATTCAAAATTAATGTACAAATACCAGTTGTGTTTTTATACAGTAAGAATAAACAATCCAAAAAGAAAACTAAATGATAACTAATTTTATAAGAGCAATAAGAAGTATAAAATGACTAAAAATAAACTTAAGGAGGGAAATTGATACACTAAAAATCACAAAACATTGATGCTTACATAAATTAATGAAGACAAATAATTGGAAAGATATTCTATGTTCATGTGTTGAGAGACTTAATACTGGTATAATGTCCATGTTACCCAACATGATCTATATAGACTAAATGTAATTTTTATTAAAATCCCAATGTCATTTTTTTACAGAAATATACAAAAATAATCCTAAAAGTCATATGGAATTATAAAGGATATCCACATGCAAAAATTTAAAAAAAATGATCTTGGACCTTTATCTTAAAAAAATATACAAAAAGCAATACAAAATAAAATTAATTGCTTAACTGTAAGTCCTCAAACTAAAACTCCCAAAAGAAAACATAGAGGATAAGCTTTATAATATTAGTATTGACAATGATTTTTTTGGATATGACATCAAAAACACAGGCAACTGAAGCAAAACAGACAAATGGCAGTACATCAAGCTAAAAAGCATCTCAGTAGCAAAAGAAACCACAATAAAGAGAAAAGACAATTTCTGATATGGCACAAAATATTTGCAAATCATTTATCTGGTTAATATATAAGAAAATCCTAAAACTCAATACTAAAACCCAAATAATCCAATTTAAAAATAAGCAAAGGGTTTGTACAGACATTTCTTAGAACAAGAGAAGCTTTGCCTCCCACCTCTAGAGGATAAAAGTCCAAAATTGAGGTGTTGACTAGGTCTGTAGTTCCTGAAATTAATAGAGGGAGAATCCTTCCTTGCCTCTTCCTGCCTTCTGGTTATTTGTCAGCAATTTTTGATGTCCTTTGACTTAGAGATGCAGTACTCCAGTCTTCTGGTCATCTTCTCCCTCAATTCACGTAGTCTTTCTTCTATGTCTGTTTCTATGTCCAAAACTCTCTTTTTGTAAGAACACCAGTCATACTGAATTAGGCTCCATTCTATCTAATTTTTACTTTGAAAGAAATGTTTATTTCAGTATAAATCTGTCCCCATTCCTCCAAAGACTTGATATTGATAAAGAATTCTCTGGTTTCCTTATCAATCAGCTTGATCAATCATTAAAATATGAATTACTCACAATTATCTACATTTTTATATTCTAATATGTCTTTGAGAAAATTATTCCCTAAAATTGTTTATGAACATAAAACATTCAGATTATATTTTATTAATTTTTTTCTAACATTACCTACTCCAATGATTATACTGTAAAGTTGTTTCCAAATTTATTAAACATCTATGTTCAATTACCCAGAGCATTCTTGCATGCAACTTTCTATCCTATCCTTCCTTGACCATCTCCATGCTGAGATATAGTATATCCTATGCATTTTCAGTGTTGATATTTTAAAAGTTTAAGATTTAAAGTATGAAGTCAGAGGATAATCTCCACACTGAAAACAATTACAACAGACTATTGTATGGTGTTCCACTTTTTTCATGAACATGCTATTGCATTTCTGAGTTTCCACAAAAGATTAGATTTTGCTTTAAGGATATCATTTCACAGAATGTCAAACATGCAACATAGGCACATATTATTTTTACCTAAACTTTAATTTTATTCTATTTATTTGATAGATTTTCTTGTCCACTATATCATTGTACCATATATGCTTTATCAATTTCCCACTAAATATTTTAATAACCTAGTAACTGTTGAATCATAAAAATGTACATTTTGAAATATTTCAACCCAATGACTATTTAACTTTGTTTCTGCTCAAAACTGGTTTAGAAACAGAAAGATTATTAATAAATTTCCCATTTGTTTTGAAACAGGCCACCATTTATAAAGCAAACAGACAGATCACTTCAAACAGAAGGGACACTCAACACAAAGTGGTGTGCTTCTCCAACTAATACCCCAGGACCTTTTAAGATGAAAGGATAGCAGTCATCCACCCAGTGAAGAGGGGAAAGTTCTATGTGCTGTTTACAGGGTTTAGAGGTCACTTGGTTGTGCAGAAAACAAAATACAATGGAAACTGCAGAAAACACTAGAGAGAGAAATCGTGGCTACGTATTTTTCTAAGCTTCCTATTTACCACCAATTTTCATCTTTTAATAAGCCCTTATGTTCCCCCAAACTAAGACCACATTCTGTTTATTGTGTGGCTACCGCCCTCCACCCCCCTTAAATTCAGCTTGTCTGTGCCCTCTTTAGAGTTCAAGTAATTGGCCTAAATCAAGAGCCAAATGACATGTCTAACTCATTCAGCGTTCTGGTGATCATATGATAGAGCTTAGAGATTTGAGGGAGGTCTCAACAACAAAGCAGGATATTATTTTCAGCGAAGTCTTGTGGCTGTGCGTACCTCTGTTGCATGGACAATAAGAGTCTTTGTTTCTTCTATGATCCTAAGAGTCAGTTTCACTGTCTTATTGAAAACACTCAAAAAATTTCTCAGAGCTTTTCCAAAGCATCACAGACTATATAGAGAGACCACTCTATTCAATCCTCCAAAACATATGTTTAGGAAAACTGAGATATTTCCTGCACTGGTCAAAATTTAGTGTATTTCTCACTGAAGTATAACTATGATGGTAACATCCTGATTTAAAATGCACAAAGTAAATAAAATTTAGTTTTATATAAGTTTTGTTTTAAACAGATCATTCAAAATGCAAATTTTTGATTTGTGAGTTCAAATCTGGGGCTCAGGAATTTTTTCATTCTTTAATATGTCCATTATACTTTTTTCTTTACTAGTTTACCAGTCCATATTTTAAAAACAAATCTAATTTGTATTTAAAGACTTTTAAAAACTACTCAAATTATACTATTTTTGTTTGTTTGTTTCAGAACTGATGGAACTATATTATAAGACATAATAGTAAAAAATTAATGCTAGAGTCAGTTGTAGCATATATAAAGTTATTTATTTATTTATTTATTTAGTTAGTTATTCTTTTAATCTTCACCAGAGGATTATTTTCCCCATCATTTTTTTTTTTTAAAGAGAGTGGAAGGGAGAGGGAGAGACAGAAACACCAATGTGAAGAGAAACATCTATTGGTTGCCTTGCACATGTCCCAGACCAAGGCGGGAAGCCTGCAACCGACTGGAATTGAACCTTCAGTCCACAGGCCAATGCTCTATCCACTGGGCCAAACCAGTGAGGGCTAAAGGTATTGATTTATGAAAAATAAAATATATCATATTTAGGTTATATCAGAAAGGGATCCTGTGGTTATTACCAAGTACTTCAACTTAACAGATTAATTTTGAGAACTTGTTCAAAGTCACAACTGAGATGTCTAGAATTCAATATCTGTGATTGTTAGCTCAGTATTCTCTTTACACTATATTTGTTTTTGGGCTGCAAAGCATATGGTGCTAACTCAGAGTACAAGTTCCTGTATTTTCTTAAGTTTTATGAAGTGGTTATTATGCTTTTCTACCTCCAAGTTAAGTAATCTACCACCATATTCTAAAACCATGAAGAAAAACGACTTCAATTTTCACAAAACCATGAAGCAGCAGAATAGTAAAAGTCAGTTTCAGAGTGCCCTTGGCATTGATTACATAACCACTTCAAATAAAATAAATGCAAAATCTGAAGAATTATAGAATAACTTTTCCAAATGCTTTGAATAGTGTTTTAACAACACCTTTGTCAGGTTTAGTTTACTTTTTTTTTTTTTTTTTGGTAAAATGAAGAACTAGACTAAATTATATCCATGAATTTAATCTAGCCACCTCATTAAACATTATTATTTTATTAAAATTCAAAAAAATCTATAAAAATTACCACTAAATGTGAAAACTTTTAGTAAGTCTGATCACATTTTTGAATTCTCTAGGCCCCAGACTCAGACTTTTTCTCTGTACTGCATTTTGCAAAATACATGTTCAAAAACTAAAAACTACATTTCAAAATTATGTGTTTAGCATCCAGATACTTATTACCACAAGGCTTTAAAGAGATAACACTTTTTAATACATATCAACAAATGAATCTAAAAACCAAAATAAACGAACAAGGAACCTAATGGACAAAATAAGCTGATGAATAAAATAGAACTAGAGGCTGGAAACATGAAACATACTGAGGAATCTCAGAGGGAAGGAGGTAAGAAGGGGCAGGAAGAGATTAACCAAAAACATAAGCATATATTCATTACTTATGGACACAAACAATAAGGTGATGAAGGTCTGGGTCAGGGTAGGAACTGGGGGGAGGGAGTAATAGGAGCAAAAAGGAGGAAACCTGTAATACTCTCAGCAATAAAGATTTAAATAACACAACAACAAAAATAGGAATTTTTAGTTAATATCTAAGTTAAGTCATACAAACATATATTCCATATATCAAGAGTTGGCCTCCTGTCCTATTGGTTGGGTATACCCCATGCACTGAAAGATTGCTGGTTGGATTCTCAGTAAGGTCACATGCCTGAGTTTCCAGCTTGATCTCCCATAAAGGGCCTGAAGAGGCAGCTGGTAGATGTTTTGCTTTCACATTCTTTCTCTCCCTTTCTTTTTCTCTCTTAAAAAAATAATAATTGGCAAATTTTGGCCTCCAGACCAAATCCAGCTGGCCATGTGTTTTAGAAAAGAAAACATTATTGGACACAGCACTCATTTGTTCACATATTGTCTGCAGTTGCTTTTCTTCCTTTTTTTAAAAAAATATATTTTATTGATTTTTTTAGAGAGGAAGGGAAAGGGATAGAGAGTTAGAAACATCCCTGAGAGAGAAACATCAATCAGCTGCCTTCTGCACACTCTCCAATGGGGACGTGCCCACAACCAAGGCACATGCCCTTGACCGGAATCGAACCTGGGACCCTTGATTCCACAGACCAATGTTCTATCTGAGCCAAACCCATTAGGGCTGACTATAGTTGCTTTTAAGTTACAATATTGGAATTAAGTATTTATAGCAGACACTACATGGCCTGCAAAGTTTTTACTATTTACCACCTGGCTTTTTACAAAGAAAGATTGCTGACCTTTACAATATATCATAAACATTGGAAAAAAAGACCATGCAATTCAGATTAATACTGGAAAATAATGTGTAAAATTATCTAAGGTAAACAACCACTGGGAAATCCAGACTTGCATGTAAATGAATTATTAATAATAACATAGTTGGAGATGAATTTTAATGAACTTGTTTTAATGTTGTATTTATATAGCAGGGATATCCCCTTGGATTTAATGATATTTAAGAATATTAAAATATATTATGCTTTTATTAAACATATAAAACAGGCTATGTAATCTATTGTTGATAATTTTGTCAATAAATTTATTATAACAATTTTAGTCTTACAGAATTATTATGAAGATAATAGAGTTCCTATATACCCAACCCAGTTTTCTCTGTTATTACCATCTTACATTAATATGGTACATATGTGATTTAATGAATTACATTTAATGAACTGATAATGATATATAATTATTAACAAAAGTCCATACTTTATTTAGACTACCATATGTAGATTTTAGTTAATGTTGCTTTTCTATTTCAGCATTCCATTCAGGCTACAACATGAAATTTAAGAGTCAGATCTCCCTTTATTTGGAACTTCCTTTAGTTTAGGTTCTTTTGCTAAGACTGTTATGCAGTATTTCCTTGCTTTTTATATCCCTGACAGTTTTGAGGATTACTAATCAGGTATTTCATCGAATGTATCTGTATTAAGAGCTAGCTGATGTTTTTCTTATGATTAAATGGACAAATATGTTTTGGGTTGGAAAAGTAACAGAGGTAAAAGTGTCATATTCATCATATTATAGCAAGGATTCTAACTATCTAACTAGTCAGCCAAACCAATTAGGGCTGACTATAGTTGCTTTTAAGTTACAATATCAGAATTAAGTATTTATAGCAGACACTACATGGCCTGCAAAGTAGTGTCAGCATAACATTACTATTGATGTTAGTTAACCTTGATCTTAAAACAGTGTTTTACAGGTTTCTCTACAATAAAATTACGCTTTTTCTCCCTTTTCCCACTGAACTCAATGAAAGAGGTAATTATGCAAATGCTCATACAGAAGGGATATATATGGTCCTATGCTCTTCTTCCTTGAGAGTGAAATTGTTACAGAAAACCGGAATAATCAAACCATTGTCAGAGAGTTTGGAGTTACATTTATTTCACGTGGGTCCAAAGCAAAATTTTTCTTAAATTCTGGGCCCCAATCCCACATCTCTTGCAATCTGGGAATACTGCTCACTTGCCTGCCAGCCTGTTTGCCCCCAACTGCCCTCCACTGCTGGCCTGCTTGCCCCCAACAGCCCCCCTCCCCGCCAGCCTGATCACCCCCACTGCTCTTCCCCCCTGGCCTAATTGCCCCTAACGACCTCTGCCTTGGCTCCAACATCATGGCTTCATCCAGAAGGACATCCAGAAGGTCTTCTGGAAGGTCTACTGGTCTAATTATCATATTAACCTTTTATTAGTATAGATGAGTATAGACTTATAGCACATATTTATAGTTTGGTTTATAACTTTATTCTACTTTATTCACATTCTTGATTATTTTTATATACTTTAACATACTCCTATCTTTTATGTTTGTGTATTTGTATGTGTTTGTGTGATGAAGTGTCAAGCACTTTCTCCCTTACTCACATTATAAAATGCTACAGATTTATCTTCTATCTTTTTTCCTCAATCTTAGAATCAGATATTCATCTAATTAGCCCTTGTTCCTTTTATTGGAGAATATTATTAGAAACCAAGTTCTGGGTGTTTGGTATCCTTACAACTTCCATGTCTTCTAGAAGACAGAGGTTGACATGCATATACTAACACATATATATATATATATATATATATATATATATATATATATATATATTCATATGTAATAATCTGTATGCCCAGTAAGGTAGACATGTTTTCATACTGATGTCTTGTACTTCTTTGTAAAGTCCTCATCCAAAAGTGAGAAAACTAGCCCCTTCTATTTGCCATTTATTTATTTATTTATTTATTTAATTTTTGCACACATGTCTACTATTTTCAGAAATGTAGCCTCCACTCCCCTTGATAGCAGGTTTACTAACTAGTTATCATGATTAAGAACCTTTTGTCTTTAGTCTTACTGATATTATTTACACCCAAAGTTACTTAGGATAACACCTTATTCCTCAACCCTATTTGGTGAAACTTTTATACATTTATAATGTATATAGATTGTTTTGTTAAATTCTGCATTATATTCTCAGATTCTTAAATATACTGTATTTAAAATTTTATATGTTAGAGTTAATTCTGTGTGCTATAAAACCCCCCAAATTCTCCTGAGCCTGACCTATTCAACCTTCCCCTTAAACCTTATTAATATATTTTAAAGAATAATGAAATATGGTCAAGTAGGTTTAAATTTTTGTTCTATTTTAAAGGTAAGATTTTCATTGATAGGCAAACCTATCATTGTAATAAACTTTGCTATCCTATATAATAAAAGGCTATTATGCAAATTGTCCCCTTGGGAATTCAACTGCTCGCTATAATATTCACTGACCACCAGAGGGCAGTGTGAAATGAAGGAAGGCCACGGCCAGCAGCTGGTAGGCCCTGATAGGCTCTGATCACTAGCCAGGGCTAGGAATCCTACCCATCCACTAATTTCATGTACAAGGCCTCTAGTAAAAATATAGAAAAGGAAAACATGATTATATTGTCATTGATATCCTAAAAAACTTGACAAACTACACCAGTCATTGATGTTACAGTGCCAAGAAAGACAGACACATAGGAAAAACTCCCATGTATCATGGAGGTTAATCATTAGTAACTAAACCTTTGTGGGGGAAAATATGTATAGGGCTATCAAAAATTATGAGAATTTGGGGGGCGGGCAATGGGAAGATATGTATACATGTAATACATTAATAAAAATTTTTTAAAAATACAAAGCTAAAATTATTATGAGAACTTTAATTAGCAAAAGTCATTATAAGAGTATTCTTTTAGCACAGTGTAAGAACTGGTATGTTTATTGTCTTGACTATTCCTCTAATCTGCAAATATGTATGGGAGACATTTAATTTAGTAATAAGAATAGTGTTTATGGCAGATTAATACTAACTCTCTACATGGTAATATTTCTCTTCTCAATATGATTATCATATCATAAAAATTACTTTCATAATTTGATCAAAAATAATACTAATTGCAACATGTTAATAAAATGTTGAAGTTATTCTTTTTGCAACATTAATCTTGAGGCTATGTATACTAACTTGTCACGGAGAACCATGCAATTCATCCTTATTATTTTAAATTTTATATGAAGTCTTTATTAGACAGAAAGCCTCTTAAAGTTCATATCTGTTTTATGTCTTCATACCTCCTAGTGTGGGTTCTTTTGTGGATTCGTGTCTTTAAAATCAGTAAAAGTAGCACTTTAAACATAAACTATAATAAATTAAGAAACCATTTCTGGTCAACAGAAGACAGTATAAATAAAGTTCAAAGATGTTACAATTGGTGGAAATTAGTAAAACTCAAATCATTACTATGAAACATTTATAAAGAATTTCTACAACTCTATAAGAGAAGATTGGTTTCAACTCCATAATATCAAAAAAAAAAAAAATCAAAAGGAAAAACAACCCAGTTGAAGAAAGGAGAAAAATATAAAAAATGAGTATTCACAAAAAGGGAAAGTAAGAAATTAGACAGAAAATATGTTTAACATCACTGATGATCCAGATGATGCAAATTAAATCACTGAGATAACATTTCACATATATGATAAAATTCCTATATACAGTTCTGATTTGTAAGCCTTCCAAGATAAAAAAGGTCCATGGACTCTCAGCATGCGGTGCTCTGGTCCAAGGAAGACATCAGTGAAATTTTCTTGTAAGTAATATACATCTATAATGACATGCTTGCCATCAGTTACATGTCTCAACACTCTATACTATTTTGTGTTTGTTTTAAGCTTCTTTCTCTTAAATTTTTAAGAGAAAAACAACACAATACTCATGCTTTTAGCATTTTCTTCCCCTATACTGCTTTGAATTTTATTTTGGTCATTTTAGCATAAAATGTTATGCTAGTTGTGACTAAAGTTTATTGATAACTGTTTTTTATAGTCAATACCTAAGTTTGACCCTCATGTACTTTTCTAGAACCATCTTTAGAATGTTTGGCCTTTTTATCACTTAGTCCCCTTAAACTTTGAGTCTTCTCTTTAGCTCCCATGCTAAAGAAAGATTTTACTTTCTGTTTAAAAAAATTTATATAGCACTTTGGATAGGAAGACTGGGAGAGATTCCATGCTTTTAATAAAAATTTAAAAATAAATGAAAACCTGTTGTTTTAAAAATATTTTTAAATAACTTTTAAAAACTTCCTATACTGGGTAAGTGTAACTTAGCAATCAGAAGAACAGTAAGATGTGTGTTTAGAAAAGAGTATGTATATCTTAGCTAACCATATAGTCACTAGAGTCTCATGGGAGAATTTATAAAAACAATTTTTAGAAGTTGGCTTTTTTCTTTGAATGAAATCTATAGCCTATCAGCATGTTTTTGTGGGATGTATAGGTAAGAAACTGACGATATATTTCAACAAGATCAACTTTCAATTGAGAATTCCAAAGAAAGTTCATAATTAGGTTCTTTAATTCTATTTATTTCTGACAAAAATCAAATTACATTCTCCTGTGAAAAGTAATTGCTTTCAAAATAGAAAGTTAAAAAGAAGTAATTAAAATTCAAATAAGTCTTTAAATACTCAAAACAGGGCATCTAAATATAGCTTTTATTTGAGGAAATATAGATATTATGACTGCTAATATGTTTCTGTGCCAAAATTATAATTATATTTGACACTCTTATTGAAAGAATTAATAAATAATAAACCATACTTGTTAATTAATAGGATTTTTACAGCTCACCAGACTCTGTTGCATAATATAGCAATAAATCTACCCATTTGTCTAATTTATCAACAAATTATTTTTCGTATGTAAGAATACATAGATATTCATATAAAAAGCACTCCTTGCCCTAATCGGTTTGGCTCAGTGGATGGAGTGTTGGGCTGCATGCGGACTGAAGGATCCCAGGTTCGATTCCGGTCAAGGGCATGTACCGTGGTTGCAGGCACATCCCCAGTAAATGGTGTGCAATAGGCAGCTGATGGATGTTTCTCTATCATCAATGTTTCTAACTCTCTATTCCTCTCCCTTTCTCTCTGTAAAAATCAATAATATATAAATGTATTTTAAAAGCACTCCTTGTGCAAATTATAGCACTGAAATAAACAATAAAATAATAAATAAAACTTCATATGTGCACTTAGACTTATTTTAGTTGTTATAAGCCAGATTTCAGTCTTAGGAGCTCATCTAGACTCTCCTGATGTTTGATTTTTATTTGTGCTATAGAAAAACTGTGGATAAATAATTAACATGAAGTAGCTTTCTTTACTGTTAAGCTTCACTATATTTTCAGAAAATATTAGGTGCACTTATAAACTCAAACTTAATTGTGATTTTCAGAAGTTGAACCATATATACATAAGGATATGAATTTATCTACACATATATACATGAATCTGTAGAGAAGTTTCTTCCTTTCAAGAAATTATTGAAATATTGTTCTAATAGTAAATCTATATCTATAAATCATTATATGCTTCTTATTTTCATTCCAATGATACATAGGTGAGAGTATCTAAGTGCTCATTATTGTCTGGGGATAATTGTGTTTGATTTCAGTAATTCATATAAATATGGACAATCTCTGACTAACTTCTAAACTCTACACATTGTAATGAATCCAGAAATACATGTAAAATTTCATAAATTCTATATGATTTATTGAATGCAAATGCATATAAATAATTGGTTGATGTTGATACACAATACTTTAAAGTATAAATAGAAAGAGAGAAACAGAGAAAGATGAAGAGAAACAAAAGAAAGCTTCAGGTTCTTTAAAGCCATAAAACTGTGTGTTGACATGTTAAATTCCAATTACTAAATTATGTAACCATTCATTAGTAATAATACAATTTCCACCTGAAATAATTAATAAGAGAGATTCCATATAAACATTTTCAACCTTTTCTTCCATATATCAGTATGATGGGAAAATAAATTAAATGATAATTGTAATTATATCTGTAGAGACAATATGTGTATTTATCCATATAGTCACTGGGCAATATAGCAATTATTTTTGAAATGTTATATTTAAAACCTAGAATTATGACAGTAGCATTTATTAAGGACACATGCAGGGTTTTTCTGGTCATCCTGACTTGTTTACTTTGCTTCTGGTAATCAGATAAGTCCTGTCACATGGCAAGAAAGATTGAACAAATGGTCTAGGCGCAGTAATCTCCTGGCTAAGTGAATAGTTAATTGGACACCTATGCGAAGTCCTATTGAAAAGTGGCAGTTCCATTAAGGCCTAAGTCAATAAAAGCAACATGAGTCTAATTTGTTTTTATTACTACACAAAAGGAAATTATAGAAACATTTAAAATCTACAGGACTTTGTGGTAGGATAGAAATGTGTTTACTTGTCTCTCCTAGTTGTTTCTCTACCTGTATTCTGTGACCTTCACAGAGGCTTGCTACCAATACTATTCAAAATTGGTATTTTTGCAAGGTGAGAGTTAAAGCAAAATATTTGGAAATCTGAATTTTCCTTATAGTGTCTGTTGGGACCAAAGAGAATTTTGGTCAGAAATCTTTCACTCACTGACTATTGCTGAGGCATAAGACCCAATAGAAGACACACAGAGTAGAAAGAGATCAACAGCTTCTGGTTTTCTGATACCCTTTTCCTCCCAAACTCTGCTTGTTCTGTTTCCCTAGTTGATTACTTTAATAAAAGGTATATTATGCAGTGGTTAGTAGCATGAACTCTTAAGCTGGACTTCTTGATTCAAATTTGCCCCCACAGAGCCAGTATTTGCATATGCAAAATGTGTGTAATAATAGTATCTACCTCTCAAGGTTGGTTCAGAGGACTAAATGAATTTACTCATGTAAATTGCTTAAAATGGTGATTGGCCATTATAAACACTATCTAATAGTGTCTTATTTAGTATTACCTGAATTGGTTTAATAAACTATTTCATTATGTTATAAGTTCAATAGTTAGTATACACAAATGTTTTTTCCCTAATATGAACATTTTAGTCAGTTTAAGATATAGAATAGGAAAATCAAACATTTAGATCAACAATGTTCCTTTCAATAGCAGGTTTTTTAAATTTTTAAAATAACAAATTATTCTAAATAAGCAAGCAATTTTGTAGTTAGAGATGCTGACTATTATATAACACTGTATAATTCATGTATAAAAATAGAAAAATCTCCAAGAATCCTAAACAGTTCTATAATGTCTTGTCTTCTTGAAACTAATGCCAATAAATACTTAGAATGGGTATGGAAAATTACTAGAAATTGTGGGAAATATCAGACATGGTTTTTGTTGTAGGGAAAGATTAGTAAAAGATTGTAAATCATGTTCAGAACAGCCAAAAATAGTTTACTAGTAGCTAAAGGTATTACAGGTAAAAGGAGAAGAGAAATGAATTCCAACTTAATATCTACAGCAGAGATCTTACATTCATTGAGTACTTAATCCTCTGACTGTTTAGACCATGATCTATGATCAATGGCTGTTACATTCCATGGTGCTTTAAAATAACAAGAAAAGCTCAATACTGTAAATATTTAAGATTCAATAAATAAATTCATCTGGCAAACATTTGTAGGTGAATACAGTAGTCTAACTACATAGGACTGAGAAAACTGCAAGAGAATAGAAAGCAAATATAATCGTTTTTAGATGCATTATATTAATGCAATTCATACAATTATCATGTATAAACACAGACACACTAAGAGATTATTCTCCATTTAAAAATAATCTTATCTTCTGGCAAAATTTGTACAAGTTTTACCAGCAATACCTAGGTAAGTAAATTGAAAAAATACTAAGGTCATTGCAAATAAACCAATGCAAATATATAAATTAAAATATTGACTAAGTTTGGTTCGAATTTTATGCAGTCACTAGAGGCCCAGTGCACACGATTCGGGTACTTGTCCCTCAGCCTGGCCTGCATCCTCTCACAGTCACTGTCTGGAAGCGTGCCTAAGTTGTCAGTCAGATATCCTTAGCGCTGTAGGCTGTAGCAGAGTTGGGAGAGGCTCCCACCATGGCACCTGCACTGGCCAGTTTGCCAGCTGTGAGTGCGGCTTCTGGCTGAGCAGTGCTCCCCCTGTAGGAGCACACTGAACATCAGGGAGCAGCTCCTGTGTTGAGCGTCTGCCCCCTGGTGGTCAGTTCACATCATAGAGACTGGTCATTCTGCTGTTTGGTCAATTTGCATATTAGCCTTTTGTTATATGGGATTAGTGGCTCCTACACTAAATCGTATGTGGATATGTATGTGGCTTCTTTTTTATGCAAACAGAAAGAGGTTTATTTTTGACTAGGGCAAAAATTATCAATTGTTTTATGTGCATTGGTAGCATTATGGTGATTTACTTGTCCTTGTATTTCTACTTTCCACAAGATAAGAAATATATTAGCAATGGAATAATGGGAAATAAATTCTTGTAGGAACACAGCTACTTGGAAGTGTTGAGAAATCAATTAAATACTTGCCTAATTGAGTGGCAAGCAAATTGCTCTCTCTCACTAGGGTTGTGGAGGAGTGAGTAGATAGATGTAGGAGAGGCCTGGGATAAAGTGATTAAACACTTTAAGGGTAATTCTGAATGACCAAGGGAGTGGCATGGAAGAAAAGAATTCTTAGGGGCAAGAAGACTATTCAAACACAGGGAAAGCAGCTGAGTACGTATGACAAGGGGTAAGCAGGTAAATCCAGAATTTTGAAGGTCAGAGTTAATATGAGTGACACTAATGAAGAGAAGACACCGATCTTGGTTTTTCTCTCAGGGCAGAGTCTATTTTTTCCCCTCAACTTTATACTCCGTAATACTTGTGAATAGGTAAAAGCTTCAAAGTGTTCCTTTGCCTGCCAGAGGGGAAAAGAATACCCAGGAAACACAGCAGGAGCTTCTAAATTTAATTGCTGAGAGTCACATTTTTCATTGGGTTTTCATTTAGAAAGAAGATAAACAAATAAACAACAAGATAAATGTTATTAAGAAAGTAAAGCCAGGTATAATTTAATGAGCAGCTCCAGAATAGATGAATGGAAATCCTGAAACAACAAAGGTGACATAGAAAGATCTCTTTTACTAAAGCCTGAGCAGAAAAAAAAACAAACTGTGCTTTATTACTTTAAACAGGGAATAATAATAGTAATAACTCAAAAGAATTGGATAAAGTTATTAAGCCGCTGTCTTTCAGCTCAAATCTATCCTCTGGGCTCTTACTTAGTGATGCTGGGTCTTGGGCTCTGCAGAAAAGATTTCTCCTTGCTCTCTTGTCTACCTGCCAATCAGAAATCGGAAGGCAAGATGAAGCAGGAGGCTTGACTCATCCCTGCTTGTTTTCAGCTCCTGTCAGCATCGCCCTAACAGGAGCATGTCCCCCCAGCAGCAGAGAGCTCTAGCACTTGCTGCTAGAAAACTGGCAGAATCTTTCTCACCATGTACCCTCTGCAGTGCCAACTTCCCTGGGCAGTCCTGTATTCCCAGAAACCTCTCTACCTCAACCTTGTAGGAACCCATTCTTATCTTTCTAGGCTCCTGAAGCAGCCACCTTACCCCTAAAGTTCACTCAATCTTACAAGTTCAACTTCCTCTCACTGCAATCATCTCAGTGTTACCTCAGGATTCTTGTTTGTTTGTTTTTTGCCCCCTCTCACTCTTCTTGTTTAACCATTTCTTTATATTTAATTCCTTCTGTTAAATTAACTAGTAAGAATATTTTTGATCACACATGAGAAAAATAACATTTCCCACACACAGAAAAAACACACACCCATAGAGCATAGAGTCAAGAATCCAACTTTAAGAAAAAGCAGAAATAACAAAGTCAAGGTCAGTAATGTGCCATATTTTTAAACAATGGAAATTTTAGATTTAGAGTATTAGAAAAAACTATATACTTTTTTTTTTTCACATTCCCTGTTTGTGCTCAATCAGGGGAATGGCATTTCTACACTGAGGAAAGCCAAATTTTCAAAAGGCTGTTAAAGGCTTGCAAGATTCATTTATTTTGGTTATTACACTTTCAAGCTGCAAGCTCATTCCTCAAATAAAAAGACTCAATAGATGTCAGTGTTGAGGGGATTTAAAATTCATCCCCAAATTTATGACTCTCGCTTCAAAAATGAAAGATGACTTCTAATGCCAAAATGACAGAAAAAAAAATATTTGTTTAGGAACAACATAAATCTGACTGAGAAGAAAGCTTACATTCTTCATAATACTGACCCCTACAGAATAAATAGTTTGTATATATCACCAGGATTATTCTAATTTGCATTACTTTTTCAATTTGAACATTGTGTATAATTTTTTCAGTTTTAATCATACTTGGATTTTCAGATTATACTTTATTGAGTATAATAAATATTTTATTAGCTCTTTTAAGTAAATGTTTTCTATAACTAAATATTCCACTGTGCATAAATTTTATCTAAAGAATAGAAAATTGTTATCATACATCCATATGTTTTTGTTTTTTAATATGTATCTCTGAGTCATTTAAAGAGTACTTTGATTAGGGAACATAATCAACCAATTGATTCTTAGACAATCATAATATAGGAGTTAGAATGAATATTTTGTTTGAAGAAGTCAATATAAATATTACTTATAGTATAATTAACAGTTATATAACAAATGTAAATTAATCTAGATACCTAACTCTCTGTCTCTCTCTCTCTCTCTCTCTCTCTCTCTCTACATATATATATATATATATATATATATGTGTGTATATATATATATATATATATATATATATATATATATATATATATATATGTATACACACACACACACACACAAACATTATATATATATATATATATAATGCATAACTTTTAGGAACTTTTTTTGTTATTATTGACAGTTCAACACAAATGTCATAATTTTACCAACAGAGGATCTAACATTTCCATGATACTTCTTTCTACAAACTTGAACCTACTCGTCTTGGAAGATAAGACTAGAAATAACTTTAATATACATTATAAAGTTATTACTCAGAACTCATGAAGTGTAAATAACATATTTTTACCAATTCTCTTCATATATTTTTCTAAATTTTGACTATGATTATGATGGTCAAATCTTCTATAAAGAACAGAATTATTAGTAAACCTTT
>PVJN01022847.1:0-32906 GCA_004026805.1 Lasiurus borealis | reverse complement strand
CCAATTTGGATGCCTTTTATTTCTTCTTCTTGTCTAATTGCAATGGCTAATACTTCCAGTACTATGTCAAACAGGAGAGGTGAGAGTGGGCATCCCTGTCTTGTTCCTGTTCTTAGGGGAAATGGTTTTAGTTTTTGCCCATTGAGTATGATGTTAGCTGTGGGTTTATCATATATGGCTTTTATGATGTTGAGGTATGCTCCTTCTATTCCCACTTTGCTGAGTTTTTATCAAGAAAGGGTGTTGGATTTTGTCAAATGCTTTTTCTGCATCAATTGATATGACTATGTGATTTTTATCTCTCAATTTGTTTATGTGATGTATCACGTTTATTGATTTGCAGATATTGTACCATCCCTGCATTCCTGGGATGAATCCTACTTGGTCATAGTGTATGATCTTTCTGATATACTGCTGGATCCGATTTGCTAGAATTTTGTTGAGGATTTTGGCATCTATGTTCATGAAAGATATTGGCCTATAATTCTCTTTCATTGTGTTGTCTTTATCTGGTTTTGGTATTAGGGTGATGCTGGCTTCATAGAAGGTGTTTGGAAGTGTTCCTTCTTCTTGAATGTTTTTGAATAGTCTGAGGAGTATAGGTTTTAATTCTTCCTTGAATGTTTGGTAAAACTCTCCTGTGTAGCTATCTAGTCCCGGGCTTTTATTTGCTGGAAGCTTTTTGATGACTGCTTCAATTTCTTCCATAGTTATTGGACTATTGAGATGTTTAGATTCCTCCTCATTGAGTTTTGGAAGGTTATATTTTTCTAGGAAAATGTCCATTTCTTGCAGGTTGTCCAGTTTGTTGGAATAGAGTTGTTCATAGTATTTTTTAACAATCCTTTGTGTTTCCACAGGGTCTGTTGTTATTTCTCCTCTTTCATTGCTGATTTTGTTTATTTGAGTCTTCTCTCTTTGTTTCTTGGTGAGCCTGGCTAGAGGACCATAAATCTTGTTTATCCTTTCAAAGAACCAACTTGGTTTTGTTGATCTTTTGAATTGTTTCTTTGGTCTCCAAGTTGTTTATCTCTGCTCTGATCTTCACTATTTCCTTCCTTCTGTTTACACTGGGCTTTTCTTGTTGCTCTCGTTCTAGCTCTTTGAGTTGTAGGGTTAGGTAATTTATTACCATAGTTTCCTGTTTTTTGCAGTAGGCTTGTAGGGCTATGAACTTCCCTCTCAAGGCTGCTTTCACTGTGTCCCATAAATTTTGTATTGTTGTGTTGTCATTGTCATTTGTTGCCATGATGTTTTTTATTTCTTCCTTGATCTCTCTGGTTACCCAGTCATTGTTTAATAGCATGGTGTTTAGTCTCCATGCATTTGATTTCTTTCTATTGTTTTTATTATAGTTGATTTCCAGTTTTATGCCACTGTGGTCTGAGAAAATGCTTGATATGATTTCTATCTTCTTGAATTTGAAGAGACATTTCTTATGACCCAACATATGATCTATTTTTGAAAATGACCCATGTGCACTGGAGAAGAATGTATATTCTGTGGTTTTGGGGTGAAATGTTCTGAAGATGTCAATTAATTCCATCTGGTCTAGTGAGTCATTTAGGATTGATGTTTCTTTACTGATTTTTTTGTTTAGAGGATTTGTCCACTGGTGACAGTGGGGTATTAAAGTCTCCTACTATGATTGTATTGCTGTCAATCTCTCCCTTAATATCCTCCAAGAGTTTTTTTATGTACTTAGGTGCTCCTATATTGGGTGCATATATGTTTACCAGAGTTATTTCTTCTTGTTGGATTGTTCCCTTTAGTATTATGAAGTGGCCTTCTTTATCTCTTTTTATGTCCTTCACTTTGAGATCTAATTTGTCAGATATAAGTATTGCAACCCCAGCTTTTTTTTCATTTTCATTTGCCTGAAATACCATCTTCCATCCCTTCACCCTCAATCTGTGTGCATCTCTTTTCCTGAGGTGGGTTTCTTGCAGACAGCAGATATATGGATCATGTTTTCTTATCCAATCGGTTACCCCTATGTCTTTTGATTGGAGAATTTAATCCGTTTACATTTAATGTTATTATTGATAGGTACTTATCTGTTGCCATTTTTAGTCCTTATCCCCGAGTTCCTTCTTTGCTTCCTCTTTCTATTTATTACAGCAGACCCTTTAACATTTCTTACATTGCTGGTTTGGTGGTAATATATTCCCTTAGTCCTTTTTTGTCTGTGAAGCTTCTGATTTCACCTTCAATTTTGATTGAGAGTCTTGCAGGGTACAGTATTCTTGGATTCAGACCCTTCCTTTGCATGACTTTGTATATTTCATTCCATTCCCTTCTGGCCTGATGAGTTTCTATTGAGAAATTAGTAGCTAGTCTTATGGGGGTTCCTTTGTAGGTAACTTTCTGTTTCTCTCTGGCTTCTTTTGAGATTCTTACTTTGTCGTCGGTGTTTGCCAATTTAATTATAATGTGCCTTGGTGTCAGTTTGTTGGGATTCATTTTGCTTGGGACTCTGTGAGCTTCTTGGATTTGTGTGGGTTTTTTCTTTCCTATATTGGGGAAATTTTCTGTCATTATTTCTTCAAACAGGTTCTCTAATCCTTGTTCAGTTTCCACTCTTTCTGGAACCCCAATTATACGGAAGTTGTTTTGTTTCATGTTATCCCAAAGTTCCCTTAGGCTCTCCTCTTGCTTTTTAACTTCTTTTTCTAGAAGCTGCTGTACTTGGGTGTTTTTTCCTACCGTGTCTTCTAGCTCACTGATGTGGTCCTCTGCTTCTTCTAGTCTACTTTTGATGCTTTCTGTTGAGTTATTTATAGCAGTGATGTCATTTTTCATTTCTTCTTGATTATTCTGCATTTCTTTTAGGTTCTTCCGCATTTCTTCCTGCTTCTTTTGCATTTCTTCTTGCTGCTTCTGCATTTCTTCTTGCTTCTTCTTTATTTCCTCTTCGGTCTTCTTCATTTCCTCTTGGTTCTTACTCACAATGTCAACCTTGTCTTCCATTCTTTTCATCCACCTTATGATCATTTCTCTGAACTCTTTCTCTGGCAGGCTTATTTCTGCTTCTATTTCATTTACTTCCTTTTCCGGTGATACCTGCCTATCTGTCGTATGCGGGCTGTTTCTTGTTCTGCCTATGGGTTTTCTTCTCCAGGTGTCTGGTTATGTAGTTCTCTCTCCTACATTGGTTCAAAGGTACAAACTACAACACGACTCAGTATAGCACACAAGGCACTGAACAGAAATGTATTCACGATGTTAATAATCACCAATAAGGTGACCACCAATGGAAAGACAAATTAGGGGTAAGTAGAGAAAGAGGAGAGGAAATTGAGGGGAAAAGAAAGGAAAGAAGTGCCAAAATCAAATTGGGAGAGGGAGAAAAATAAATAAATAAATGAACTAAAAATAAAATAAGATTAAATTTTAAAAAAGGAGAAGGAAAAAAAAAAGAGAAAGAGAACCAAAGTCAGAGGGAAAAGAAAGCAGATAAGAGAGAAAAGGGGAACAAAATATAGATGTCAGGAGAAAACTCCAATAGAACAGTCACTACTCCCAATAAAGGCCAGCAACCAGTACATAGAGATTAATACAAACTGCAGATAACTGGTATCGAGGGAGGCGAGGGAAAAGAGAGGTAAAAAACAAAGCAAGCAAAAAGCAAAATAAAACAAGTAGAAAAGGCTAAAACAATCTCACGAAAAAGTTCAAAAAATCGATATAATCACTGTTCAGGCAAATAGTAACAAAAGGACATAGAGAAAAAACAACTTTTTGGCTAGTGAAGACAAGAGGAGACTTGTCTTAGGGGATTTGAAATTAGATTTATAAGTGGGGTGAAATTTTATCCAGGTAAAGAGAAAGAATAGGGGGAAACTAAAGTTGGAAAAGGGAAAGAGAAACAAGACAACAAAATGGGGAAAGTTAGGGGAAAAATGTTGGCATAAAGGTAGAGTTGAGTTGGAGTAAAATTATGCTAAAGGAAAGATGAAAATAGAATGTCCAAAAAGGTAAGTACTAGTAGTAACTAATAATACTAGTTGAAAACAAAAATGTAATAATCAAAAACGTAAAATCAATTGAGGCAGAAAAAAAAATAGTCTTTTAATTAAAATATGTAAAAATGAAAAATAAAAACAAAATTTTTTTTAAAGGAAAAAGAGAAAAAAAAATAGAGTGGTCATTCACTTCCACTATTATTCTGCTTGACACTACTGTTTCCCAGTAGGGAAGGTATTGCGGTTCCCTGTGTTGCACTGTTCACGTTTTAATCTCTTTATTCTTTTGTGGTTAAGCGAGAGTCAATTTGTGTGTCATCCAATGGGTGGCAGTATTTTGGAATTGATCTCTGAGACAAAGCACAGGACCTCTCTAGGCTGTGCTCAGATCCTACTACTCTGTGATTCTCAAAACCAGATTGTGGGGATTTTGCAGCCAGGACACTGTAATAACTCCCAGGCTGGCCCTCTGTCCCAGATAAAAACAAGTCATTTTCCAGAGCTCCCCTCTGTCAACAGCTCGGAGAGTTTGCCTCCACACTTAGGGATCATGCCCTGCCCACCTCTGCGGACCACTCCAGAGGCAGCTTTCCCGCAGCCCGGTTCCCACAGTGTGCGTGTCTCTGTTCTGAGGGGCAGGAGACCTCACCTTATCCCAGGCGAAATCTGACCTTTCCATGTGCTGTGTGGATCTCTGAATCCGCCACGTGTCTGTGCCGATTGGAGAGCGGAGTTCTGGGTCCCCGGGTCCGCAGCTGCTTGATGTGTGCGCAGCTGCCGGCTTCAGATGGCCACAGACATCCACCTCCCTCTGCAAGATGGTGTGGTCTCCACGTTCGCTCTGGTGGCTCCAGCCGACAAAAACCCCGTGGCAGTAGGGCTGCCTGGCCAGGAGAGCCCCATCCAGCAGTTTCCAGCCTTCTCCTGGAGGATAACTGACTCTTAACTTGCCAACAAACACTCCCAGTGTGACTCTCAGCTGCTCTCTCTCCCTCTGCCCAGCCACAAAGCTCCAGATGCGTCCGCCTATTCCGCCGCCATTTTCCAAAATCCTGAATTTACTCTTGGTATTGCTGTGACACTTAGAAAGTTTCAGTGTTGCTTCAGACCCCTCACAGCTCAAATAGAAATCATGGCATCTGTGATGCCCACTTTAGGGGGATCTTGTGAAAATACTTTGAATTTTTGAAAGTCAATCAGAGGGACTTATAAGAAATTATTATTATTGGCCATAAAATATTTGACATATATCAGGACTTCCATTTCTATTCATGTCATCTTTGTCATTTCTATTCTTTATTTTGGCTTAAAACATTTATAATAATGATAATAAGAAATACTATGTTCCAGATATTTTTACAGCTACTTACTCACTTAACCCTCTTAACAATCCTTCTAGGTAATTACTTAGTACCTATTGGTGCTTATTTTGTACTGTTATTATCCCCACTTTACAGATGAGGAAACTAAGAGACTTCATGATAGAGTAAATTGCCCCAAATTTCACAGATTTTAAGTGGCAGAGCCAGGATTTGAGCCAGAGAATCTGGATCCAGAATCTGTGCTACTAATAGCATTTTTCTTACTATATGATATTTCTTTTAAAAAAAAAATACATTTTAAAAATACAGTGGTACCTTGACATACGAGTGCCCTAACATATGAGATTTTTGAGATATGAGCTGTCGAGCAAGCGATTTTTGCTTTGAAATATGAGCAACATTTGAGATAGGAGTAATCTCGCAAATCGGCTGGCTGCACACGACCCACCAGTTTACCGCGGCTAGAGCGTTTCATAGTTTCCCATGCCTCAAGGTTACGGAACGAATTAAACTCGTATCTTGAGGTACCACTGTACTTTGTTTTCTCTCAGCTGCTTTCAGCTTAAGGTGATGGGCGATCCCTTTCTTGTGGAGGAGATAGGCCTGCTTGCATTTAAGTCTGCAGCAGCCAAAGGGCAGAACCAAGGCCAAGATGCTCATGTGCTACTCCTGGAGACATTTTCCAAACTTCTGGAACTTGTGACCCTCCGTCACCAGCTGATAGAAATGAGCTTGGAGAGCACACACTTAGCTTAGTCGGTAGGGTGACTGAAGGGCTAGGTGGGGGATGACAAACAGTGGGGCTTCCTGCCTACATGCCTTGCCCTCTCTGTGCCCTCAGAACAGCCTGTGGAAACTTTCTAAATTGCTGAAATGATCACCTGGCTCGCTCCTTCTCTCACTCAGGCCTTCCTAGGTGCCTCCCTGACCACTTAACTAAGCTAGAAGCACCTGGCCTTCCTCTCCATTCAGCACATTGCCTTGTAATAAGATGCTTCATATTGGTTTATTGGTTTTCCTGCTAGTGGAAGTTCCCTGAATACAAAAACCCTGTGTATAGGGTTTTCCATGGTACCTCATCACCTGGGGTCAGGCCTGCCCTACACCAGCACTCTAAATATTGACTGGATTTTTCTCTTGAGTATAATGAAGTGGAATAGCAGAGCAGAACAGTAGAGGGCTAGACAAAGGAGGGGCAGTGACACTATTCCGGCCTTGAATGTTGTAGAAGGTTCAGCAGGTAAGGGGTGGGAAAGATGAATGAGTTAGGCGTTAAGTTTGAGTGTGAGGTGGTAGTAAGACATCCAAGTGGACATGTTTCATAAGCAGGGAGAATATGGAATTAGAGCAGTGGTTCTCAACCTTCCTAATGCCAGGACCCTTTAATACAGTTCTTCATGTTGTGGTGACCCCCAACCATAAAATTATTTTCTTTGCTACTTCCTAACAGTAATTTTGCTACTGTTGTGAATCGTAATGTAAATATCTGTGTTTTCTAATGTCTTAGGTGACCCCTATGATGGGGTCGATGGACCCCCAAAGGGGTCACGACCCACAGGTTGAGAACCGCTGAATTAGAGGATTTGTTGCAAACATGTGTGAGTTCGATTGTGTTCTGATCCTCATGAGTGGCCCTGTACACACAGAGGGTCCAGTCATCTACTACCAACTGTTTGTGAGGGCCAATTGTGGCCTGGGTCTGTACTGGGAACTTCATGTGTGTTTGTTCATTTAATTCTCAGAATATCCTTCTGAGGTAGCTTGCAAACATTTTGCCAGTGAGGAAGTAGAGGCTCAGAAAAGTTAAGTAATTTGCCTAAGATTACATAACTAGAAAATCTAATAGAAGAATATACAAATTTAAACCATAAGTCAAGATATTTATTAATCTCTACGACATTATATCCCCATAATTTCTGATCATATATGTTAGACCTCACAATATAAAAGTCGTCCCTGATACAGTTTGATAAGATACTTTAGTCATGTGAACAAAATACTATGGGAGCACAGAAAATGAAGTATTTCATTCTATTTAAGTGGATCAGGGAAAGCTTCATAGAAAAGGGACTGTTGTGGGATGAACCCCACCCTACCCCCAAATTCATATGTTCAAGTCCTAACCCTAGTACCTCGGCATGTGACTTTATTTGGAGAGGGAGTCTTTACAGAAAAAATCAAGTTAAAATGAAGTTAGGGAGCTGGGCCCCAATCCCATATGAATGGTGTCCTTATAAGAAGAGGGAAATTGGTCAAAGGCGCACACAGAGGGAAAACAACGTGAAAATACAAGGAGAAGATGGCTAACTATAAGCCAAGGAGAGAGGCCTGGAACAGGGTCTTCCTTCACAGCCCTCAGAGGAACCACCCCATTGACACCTTGACCTCAGGTTTCCATCCTCCAGAGCTGTGAGGCAAATTGCT
The DNA here is from genome assembly GCA_004026805.1 of Lasiurus borealis. Lineage (NCBI taxonomy): Eukaryota > Metazoa > Chordata > Mammalia > Chiroptera > Vespertilionidae > Lasiurus > Lasiurus borealis. Next base: position 25,195 of record PVJN01022847.1, on the reverse strand, counting down.
TTTGTGTAAGCCACCCAGGTTATGGTGCTTTGTGACAGCAGCCTAGAAAACTAATATGGGTGCCATTTGCACTCAGCCTTAACGTGCCAATTTCTCAAGATGGAGAAATGTGTTAGAATGGGGGTAGAGAAGAGGAGAAGGCATTCTAGACACAGAAAACTGAAATGCCAGGGAGACCCCTGCTGGCATTTGGAGCCTTGCTGCAAGCCATGGAAACATGGGAGTAGAACTCAAGAGTTGAGGCACGATGGAGATGGGGTCACTAGAGGGGGCTGTTAGGGTGTGGAGTTGGAAGGCAGACACCCAAGGAGAGTATGGAGAAGATGAGGAGAAGACTGGGTTTGGAACCTCAGGAAACACCAGGATTTGAAAATAAAGAGATGAAGAAGCCAGTGAAGACAGAACCAGTGGTCACAAGGTAGGAGAATGGACATCCTGGATCCAGGAGAGCAATGTTCCTCAAGAAGGGGACAGAGGCCAGCTGTGAAGAGTTCCAAGGGAAGACAATGAACCTTGTACTGAGGGCAATATAGGTGACCTGGTGAGGGCTCTGAGGACAGAAATTAGGTGGCAGGAAATGAGAGTTAAGGAAGTACCAAGCACATCTCCTCCTACTTCACTTCTATTTTCAACTGTCAGAGCAAAGGGCAGACACAAAACCTTTGTGACTCATTCACTTCCTGCCCTACTTCTGTTACTTTTATTTTGCCTTTTGCTTTTGTGCTTATTCTGATGTTTTTGGTTTTCTTGCCACTTAGTTTCCTTTTAGGAGAAAATAAATAATAAATGTTCTTGGCTCTTTTTCCCACCTTTTAGTCTCTACAAGAAAATGATGTGGGAGATGGGCTTTAAAGAGTTCCATTTGCATCTGAGGCCTGTTGACCTTGAATCTGCAATACACAAGAACAAGGTGGATCATCCACCTCCTGTCTTTATCACCTCTCTGCTGGAGAACAGTGATCGCATTGACAGGCGAGCCTTAAGAGGATCCAAGTAAAAATAGTGTAATGGGGAAATAAATGACTAGTGAAAAATAATTTTTACCACCACTGGACAAGCAAATACATTTGTATTTCTAATTGTACTTATTATATTCTGTTTGCCATAATGCCATTTATTTTCTTTCTCCCTTTTTCTTAATAAGAGGGGAAAATAAGGTCTCAATCAAGGGGAATAATTTGATTTAAAAACATCAACTAACTTAGAAATGGAAGAATCAGATCAGAGAATTCAAATGAGATGGAGTCACAGGCTCAGGCAGCTACCCAGGTTGACTATGTTGCTTCTGGGCAGAAAGGGGTGTGAGGGTTGGTCTCACGGGGCAAGAACCATGGATCAGAAGTTCAGGTCCCTTCTCTCACTTACCCTGGGACCAGGAAGAAGTCAGTCAAGTGTTTTTGAGCACTGTTTCCTCAAATTTCTAGTATAATGTACAACTCTAACATGCATGGCAATATCTTAGGTTCTTCCGTTGCTCAATAAAAGAAGCTGACTGAATCTTGTAGAACCTCTATTTCATGCCCATTGGCAGAAAGAAAACACTCCTACCACTAACAGATCATGAATCCATCCAGTTAGAGAAAGGAACCTTTTTCCCCTTCAGAGAGTCCACCTTTGATGTATGCTGAGAAGAAATTTTTGTCTTTTTTCCTCCCTCCTAGTCTGACCTTCCTCTGAGGACCCTCATTCTATCCTTGGAGATTTCTGGTCCTGGCCTCACTTACCCCAAGGAGGTAAGGATGACTCCAAGGAGGGAAAGTCATATTGGTTTTGCTCATGTGGATCCCTGCTCAAAATATAACTTGGATATGTTAGTATATTAATATGTTAAGGGACTCATCTCCCTCAGAGAGAGCATGGGTAGAAATGGAGGGATTAGGATGATAGAATAGTGTATCTGAATTTCTCAATCTTGGCACTACTGAAATTTGGGGCAGGATGACTCTTTCTTGTAGGGGGCTATGTATCAGAGGTTGTTTAGCAGCACCCCTGATCATTATCTACCAGATGCTAGTAGTACCTCTCCTTCCCATTTGTGACAATCAAAAATGTCTTCAGGTATTGCCAAATGTCCCCTGAAGGGAAAATGTCCCCTGCTCTATTCTGTCACACTAGCTAAACCAAAAAGAGAATTTATTGTTAGGATACAGAGAGATCTCATAGAAGCTGAAGGCAGGCGGTGTAATTGGGCCTCAGGCAAGGCTTAGTCTTCAAACTAGAGCTACACCATTCTCTGTCTCTTCCAGGGCCTTCTGCGGGAGCTGATCTTTTACAGTGCCATGAAAGAGGGCCTAATTTGTTCACTCAGAATCAACCAAATAGCACAGGTTGCCCAAGCGCTCTGTGTCCTGGCCAAGCAATGATTGGTGCTCCCAGTGATGACCCAGAGATTCTGCAAGATCTTGGGAGCCTTCTGAATTCCTACAGAATAGTTTACGCATGCAAGGAATTTGTGTCTGGAGTTTGAATTTGTTTTATATATGTTCATTTCTTAAAGTTGCCACTTTGGATTTCTGCTGTGACAACAACATGTATCAAACATAAGCATAGTGACTTACATTTTAAAAAGTACATTCATGCATATTATTCCATTTAATATTTATCAGAGCCACATATGAGATAAGTGATATCCCATTTACATACAGTCATAGATAAAGAAGCCAAAAGTCATAGACATTAAATTACATAAGAGAGTCTCATAGTTATGGACAAAGGACCATATCTCAAGGCAGAAAAGTGGTTACAAAGAGTATTAGATGACGGATAGGGCAATGGGAGAGAGTTAGAACTGGACAACTTTTAGGGAGTGGACAGGTGGGTCTGAGTCCGTGAGAGGCCTGAGTAGATGAGACTGTGGGGAAGAAGACACTTCCCTCCATCTACCCTCTTAAGTTCTTTTTGCTGATCTAATAGTCAAATCAACATGAGATAGATTAACAAGAGAAAATGATCCAACTTAATTATGTATGTTCATATGGGAACCCCGTATACATGAGAGGTTCAGAGTTGCGGGGAAGAAAAATGAGGTAATAACTTTCTGAGCTAAAGAATGAAGCAAGGCAGCTTGGGGCTTCAGAGGGGAGGAAGGTCATTTGCAGTACAGTAAGATCAAATGCTCAGATGTTCAGTAATTAGACGTTTGCCCTGGCCTGGATATAAGTCATAAAAAGTTATCTCTGCTGATAATTCCTATTATGGACAAGGCCTTTAATTTAAATTCTTTAAGGAAGAGGTAAAAGTTTCTGGGAGCCGGCAGGGTTTCCTTTGCCTTTGGCTAAAAACAATCCACATACCAAAGTGGGCAGGTCAAGAAGGCAAGAGGAAAAACAGGAGAAAAACAGTGGTATGGTGAGCAAGAGAAAATTTCAAATGCGCCAGAGTGGATGGTCACCACATGAAACGACAGGGTGATCAAGTCCGATAAGGACTGAAAAACGCCCAAGCCCTTCAGTCTTTGAGTGGAAATATCAAGTCTTGCATAACATCTGCACTTGCTGTTCCTACTGATGTCCCAGAGCTGATCACAGGCCATTCTGTTCCATCGGAATGGGCATCTCTTGACTAATGGCACATCACAATGACTGAAACAGTGACATGTTTCTTCTTACAGATATTCTCCTACTACTCTTGTCTTGGCCATCTCTGAGGTGGATGATAACCAAGTTGGCAAATTTAATTTTTATACGAAGGAAGCCATCCTTACGGTAAATTATTTAAATTACTATTATTTTTTTAATATATATATTTTATTGATTTTTTACACAGAGGAAGGGAGAGGGAAAGTCAGAAACATCCATGAGAGAGAGACATTGATCAGCTACCTCTTGCACGTCTCCTACTGGGGATGTGCCCACAACCAAGGTACATGCCCTTGCCCGGAATCGAACCTGGGACCTTTCAGTCCACAGGCCGATGCTCTATCCACTGAGCCAACTCTATCCAAAATTATTTTTTTAAAAAAAAAAGGAAACTAAAGGAAAATTAAGCATTTTTCTTCTGTATTTCTTTAAAAAGCATAACATTTAACCCATATAAAGTTGGGTCTCTTATATAGGAAAAGCTTCCAACTCCGTAAGTAATGATGAAGGCCTTGCCTCATTTGATGTGCACATTGGCATGGTTTGAACTATAGAGACTGCAACACCCTTTGCAATAACTTCTATTAGATATTAAAAAGAAGCACTTGTAGTGAGCCACCTTTGTATCATGCTTTTGAAAATATATAACTTGTGATGGGAGCTTTTATCTGACCCTTTAAAACCTGGTGCTGTTCTTTCCCTGTCACTCAGATAGCTTTCTTTGCTTCTATTTATGTATGTGCAGGCTTTGTTCATATATGTATTTTTTAGACATAAATATAATCTTGGCTGTTTCATAAGAGCCTTCCCTGAGCATATTCACTCACTCATTAGAGCCTGCTCATCCTTTTCTGACATTTGGGGAAACCTGATGGTATCTAGCTATAGAGAAAATCAAGCTTCAGGGCTGCCTTCCTGGATGAAATGCTGCTTAGGGAGACAAAGATTCAGTCTTGTGACTGAGGAACAAGGATCTCAGCTCATCCTGCAGTTCAACTTTTATATATACACTAGAGGCCCAGTGCACAAAATTCGTGCACTTGGAGGGGGGTCCCTCAGTCCGGCCTGTACCTTCTTGCAGTCCAGGAGCCTTTGGGGGATGTTCGACTGACAGTTTAAGCTGATAATCGGACATCCTTAGCACTGCCACAGAGGTGGAAGAAGCTCCTGCCACCACTGCTGCACTCGCCAGTGGTGAGCCCAGCTTCTGGCTGCATGGCATTCCTCCTGTGGCAGTGCACAGAACACCAGGGGGAAGCTCCTGCATTGAGCATCTGCTCCCTGGTGATCAGTGCACATCATAGCAATCAGTCATTCCGCTGTTCGGTCCATTTGCATATTAGCCTTTTAATGATATAGGATGTTGAATAAGTGGTGATCTCAACCGTCAACTTTACCTTTTCCTCTTTTAAAATAATTTATTTTTGTTGTTGAAAATATTACATATGTCCTCCTGTTTTCCCATTAACCCTCCTCCACTTAATACCCCCTTCAGACCTTCACCACACTATTGTCTAAATTCTATGAGGTATGCATATATGCATATAAATTCTTTGGTTAATCTCTCCACACCCCTTCCCACACTATCTTCCCTCTGAGATTCCGCAGTCTATTCCGTGCTTCTATGTCTCCAGATCGATTTTGTTCACCAGTTTATTTTGTTCATTAGATTCCACATATGAGTGAAACCATGTGATATTTGTCTTTCTCTGACTGACTTATTTACCTTTTTCTTTATGAGAGAAATTCCTAATACCTTTTATATTTTCTTTTTGTAACTCTTGTTCCATTCGGGAGTTGAAAACATGCAAGTGACTCTTGCATGTCAAACTGCTCAGAAAAATTCTTTGATGGTGGCTGTCCGGCATGCATTCTACTATCATATTCCCCAAAGGGGCTGTCCTGCTGATGTCAAGGCCAGCCTGTAAGATAGGGGAGCCTGAGACATGCTACCATGACCCACAAGCTAACATCGGGCTGTTTCTTCCCTGCGTACTTCCCTCCTTACCTTTACCTCTGCCTCTCCTTCCTCCCTTTTTTTCCTTCTCCCCCTTTCTCTTCTCTTTCTCCCATTTTCCCTTCTTTCCTGTATTTTTATCTTTTTTCTTCCTGCCTTCCTTTTATTTATTTTTTTCTAAAATGACTCAACACATGACTAAATCTTTACTTGATCTTTTGCCTTTTATTGCTAATAATTTTTCTTTATATGTAACTCTATAATATTGACTAGCTAGAAAAAAAATAACCTTTTCATCCACCTCTGCCCTGTGTAGATAAAAGATTCCATTGTTTTATATTTTATCCTTCCTGTATTTCTTTTTACAAAAGTAAAAATTTTTTAGGGTAGCCGAGTGAGGAATGCACAAGACCAAAGTAGTAAGGGATTGTAAATTTATTAGGTCATCTGGATACTAAATGGGCTGAGCCCCAAAATGGTGCCAGCATCCAAAGACAGGGAGTCAGAGGTTTTAAAGGAACTTAGGTGAGGTTTTCTCTGGACGGAGAATTCTCTGTGCAGATCTGGAGCCTGTTACAGTCCAGATGGGAGAGATAATGGTCTGAGCAAGTTGAATGTGGTCTTAGCAAGTGGAATGTAGTCTTATCAAATGGAATGTGGTTTAAGTGAAGGGGAATGTCCATTGTAACCTGGCCTAAAGTGCAGTTCCAGGGGAGGGTATCGATTCAATTATTTGATCAAACCTAACAAATTTATGCCTTCTTTTTTCTGGTTAACACCCAATATATACTCTTTCTTTTTCTGGCTTTTTTTTTTTTGGTTGTTATTAAGATACTGGTGGCCCAGTGCACGGGTTCATGCATATTGAAAGGAAATTAATATTGCTATTCGCCCTTTCTCTATAATTGAAATGTCAACCAAATTCACGATCGACCATGACAAATCAAAACACACATGTGAGATTGATGACAGCAAGAGCTTTATAGGTATTGTGCATGTGTAATTCAACATTTATTTTTATTTATTTTTATTTATTTATTTTTTAATATATTTTATTGATTTCTTACAGAGAGGAAAGGAGAGGAATAGAGAGTTAGAAACATTGATGAGAGAGAGACATCGATCAGCTGCCTCTTGCACACCCTCTACTGGGGATGTGCCTGCAACCAAGGTACATGATTGACTGGAATCGAACCTGGGACCTTTCAGTCCAAAGGTAGATGCTCTATCCACTGAGCCAAACCGGTTTCGGCCAACATTTATTTTTAAAACGCCAGTGCATGTCCTATGTACCAGCCAATCAGTGGGTCAAAAGGATGGACAGTCGGTCACTTAGCCTTTTATATATAGAGATAATTTATGTTACATTAAATGTATCTCTTTACCATGTATAATTCACAAGATCATTCAACTATCACCATGATTTAATTCCAGAAAGTTTTCACCACTCCAAAAGAAACTCTGTACCAATTAGCAATCACTACCACCCCTTTTCCCCTTCAGCCCTTAGCAACCTGGAATCTGCTTTGTATCTCCACTATATCTTTGCCTATTCTGGAAATTTTATATAAATGGAGTCATAAAACATGCCACTTCATGTCAGATTTCTTTTTACTTAACATTAGGTTTTTAAGTTTCATCCATGTTTGAACATGTATCAGCACTTCATTCCCTTTTACTGATGAAAGATATCCTATAGATATACTGCATTTTGTTTCTCCAATTATAAGTTGACAAGCATTGTGTTGTTTTTACTTTTTGGCTATTATGAATAATGCTGCTATGAACATTCATGTAATGGTTTCTGTAAGGACACATTAGTTTTTAGTTTTGCTAATATTTGTTATTGTCTCACTTCTTTATTTTACCTTTGCTAGTGGGAGTAACTGGTATCTCATTACGGTTTTGATTAACATTTCTCTAATTACTAGTTATGTTGAGGACTTTTCATGTGCTTATTGGCCATTTATATGTCTTTGTTAAAGAAATGTCTATTCAAATGCTTTGCCCTTTTAGAAATTTGGATTTTTTTGGTCTTCTCGTTATTGTAAGAATTCTTTACTTAATTTGAATACAAGTCCCTTATCAACTATAAGATTTGCAAATATTTTCTCCCATTCTGAGGGCCATCTTCTCATTTTTGTGATGGTGTCCTTTGAAACAAATTTTTCGTTTTGTTAAATCCAATTTACCTATTCTTTCTTTTGTCATTTGTTCATTTGAGCTCATCAGGTAATACTAAGATATAATTCATGCCCCTGAGGAACTTACAGGCCAGTGTGGGTAAGGGGGACCGGCCAACAAGTAGTTCAAATGCACAAAGCATAAAAGAGATTCCATAAGCTATTGAAAGAATTTAAAGAAATAAGAGGTCCCATTTGGGCACTTCAGTAGGTAGCACAGAGAGGGGCCATTTGGGAAAGCCTGAGGGATGATCTTTTTGACAGGCAGAGATGACCATGTGATCATTCTGAGTAGAGAAGAGTCCCTTCAGATACCCAGGCATGGAAGCAAGAAAGGGCAGATGGGGACTAGGAGAAAAATGAGCTGATTTGACCCCACTTGTGGTTTTCATACAAAGTCAACATATAGATTCCTTTATTTAATCAACTTAATCTTATGAGAAATACCAACAATTAAACAGTATAAGTGGGGTTGTTACAGTTGCCAGGGAAATTGAAAGGCTTATGAGTTATGTCCTGAGATTCACCCAGGGGACAAATGTTGAAAATCACTAGATAGGAGCACAAGGCAGGCGAGGGAAGACCTGGAAAGACCTACAGCACTGGGAAGGGTAAGGAAGTATTAGGATAAAATATATATGAATATATAAATATACATGAACATGTGTGTGTGTGTGTGTGTGTGTGTGCGCGCGCGCATTTATATATTTTCCTACAAATGTAGGACAGGAAGAGGGCTAATGACATAATAAGAAGGAATAAATGATGAAGACAGTGTAAGGGAGCAAGAGAAAGGGAGGGAAGGGGGGAAAAAAAGGAAAGAGACAGAGACAGAATAAAATTGTGCATTGCTACCAAAGCCGAAGAAGATAAATGTTTCAAGAAGAAATGAGTCATCTAAGAAGATGTGCAGATGAAAAATAAGCACATAAAAAGGAGTTCAAGCCAAGACCGGTTTGGCTCAGTGGATAGAGTGTCGGCTTGCAGACTGAAAGGTCCCAGGTTCGATTCTAGTTAGGGGCATGTACCTTGCTTGCAGGCACATCTCCACAGTGGGGAGTGCAGGAGGTGGCTGATCGATGTCTCTCTCTCATCGATGTTTCTGACTTTTTATCTCTCTCCCTTCCACTCTGTAAAAAATCAATAAAATATATTTTTTTTAAAAAAGGGAGTTCAAAACCATTAGTTATTAAATAAATGTAAAACCCCAGTGAGAAGTGACTGCACACCCATTTGAATGGTTAACTTTTTACATGGCTGATCATTCCAAGTGTTGGCAAGGATGAGAAAGATTTGGAACTCCCATACACTGCTCATGGGAATGCAAAATGGTCAATCATCTTGGAAAATAGTTTTGGCCCTTTCTTAAAAAATTTTTTTAAAATATACTTTATTGATTTTTTACAAAGAGGAAGTGAGAAGGATAGAGAGTTAGAAACGTCAATCAGCTGCCTCCTACACACCCCCTACTGGGGATGTGCCCACAACCAAGGTACATGTCCTTGACCGGAACTGAACCTGGGACCTTTCAGTCGCAAGCTGACAGTCTATCCACTGAGCCAAACCAGTTTCAGCCCTTTCTTAAAAAATTAAACATACACTTACCAGATGATCCAGCCATTCCACTTCTCTGTATTTATTCAAGAGAAAGCACATGTCTATATAAATACATACACAAATGTTTATAGCAGCTTTATTTTAAAATAGCCAAGAACTGAAAAGAACCCAAATACCCATCACCAGATGAGTGGATAAACAAATTGTGGTATATTCATACAATACAATACTACTCAGCAATATAAAGACATGATCTATTAACATACACAACAATATGGATGAAGCCAGACAAAAAAAGAGTACATACTGCATGACTTCATTTATATAAAGTTCTAGGAAATGCATTCTGACCTGTAGTTGCAGAAAGCAGAGCAATGGTTACTTGAGGAAGGGGGCTGGGTAGAAGGAATTGTGATGGTCATTTTTTTGTGGTAATGGTTTCAGTTGCACACATATAATAAAACTTCTCTAATTGTACACTTCATATATGTGCTGTTAATTGAATGTCAATTGTACCTCAATAAATCTATTATTTTTAATATGTATTTTTATTGATTTCAGAGGAAGAGAGAGATAGAAATATCAAAGATGAGAGAGAATCATTGATCAGTTGCCTCCTACACACCCTGGAATCTTTCATAGGTCGACACTCAACCACTGAGCCATGCCAACTGGGCAAAGCTATTATTTTTTTAAAAGAAGAAGAAGAAAGAAGAAAACGTTGAAAGTTGATATAGTTAAGTCTAGAGGGAAGAACCAGAGAGTAGGGATTAAGATGAGGCCCTTTGACATTCTTCAAGGCTCACTGCTGACTGACAGAGCAGCTCTGATGGAGTTGGAGTGAAAGGCATACTGCCAGTCTCAAGGATTGAGAAGGTGACAAAAATATAAAAGTGGTATATATTTACTGCTCCAGTATGAGTCAGTTCAGGTTGCCAAAACAAAAGACCATGGGCTAGCTTAAACAATAGAAATTTATTTTCTCATAATTCTGGAGGCCAGAAATCCAAGATCCAGGGGCCCGCATGGTCGGCTTCTGGTAAGGACTCTCTTTCTTGCTTGAAGATGGCTGAACTTTCATGGTGGCCTCACGTGGCAGAGAAAGAGAGAGAAGTCCGTGTCTTTTTTTCTTGGAAGGGCACCAGCCCTATCAGATTGGAGCTCCACCACTATGGCCTTATCTAACCCTAATTACTTTCCAATACTATCTTAAAATGTCTTCAAATACCATCTTATTAGGGGAAGAGGCTTCAACCTAAGAAATTAGGGGAAGACACAAACATTTAGTCCATAGAGTTCTTTAAGAAGCTTGGTCAGAATTGTGGAGGAAGTTTGAGGGGGGCAAGATAATTAAGAATAAAATAGATATAAATATATTTGTAGGAAAGAGCTGGAAAAGAAGAAGCATTTGAGGATAGAAATGAAAGATGAGCCTGGTGGGTGTGACTCGATGGTTGATCTTCGACCTATGAACCAGGAGGTCACAGTTTGATTCCTGGTCAGGGCACATGCCCAAGTTGCAGGCTTGATCCCCAGTGTGGGGTGTGTAGGAAGCAGCCAATCAGTGATTCTCTCTCATCATTGATGTTTCTATCTCTCTCTCCCTCTCCCTTCCTCTCTGAAATCAATACAAATATTTTATATATAAAAAAGAAAGAAATGAAAGATGGGCATGCTGAAATGTTGAAGGCTGAGGGAGGATTCAGAGAGTTAACAGTTCAATTCAGAAGCTTCTTGTGGTCAAGGCAAGGCAGTGAGCTAAGTGATGGATGTACATGGGCTCATGAAATCCTATCAACAGCCCCACTCGATGAGGAATATCATCCCCTTTTTCTAGGTGAGGAAACAGGTTCTGAAAGGTTAAGGACAGAACCGAGATCACAAGAGAGTCAGCCCTGCGACTTGATTGCAGAGCTTGTGTTTTCTTCCCTCTTGGCTCACTCCCAGCCTTCCTTAGACCTCTTAATTCTTTTGAATTGGATATCCTACCACTTCCAAGAGACCTGGCTAACACCTGGGTCTTCACAAAAAGTCAGGATGGAGACATTACATTTTTACCCAGGATTTTTTTTTTTTTTTTGCTTCATTCTTCTTTAGTAATTCAGATAAAGAGAACTCCTTATTTCTTTCTTTGAAAAAAATGGTCTTTCCTTTGAAGACAATATTTTTTTTTAGTTGGTATTTTAGAAAAAATGTAAAAGAATTTCATCCATTGTACCTGATAGCTCCATAACCGATAGGAGTATTGAAAAATAAGGATTTCCCCTTTTTTTTTTTCCATCTTCCTTTCCCTTTCCCCCACCCTCCCTCTGCATCTCCTTTCTTCATCATTGCATGGTGCATGGCAGCATATATAGCCCACTCCATCTGCCCAGAATGGGCACCCGAAACAAGTTCTCAGATCTCACAGCCATGAAGCCCATCAGCAATATTTCTTGAGAGACCCTTCTAATCGAGCACTCTACTAGCCACCAGTGGAGTGGAGAATTTTTGTCAGAGCACTTCAGATAATTGCATTCTATTCTGAAAATAGTTTCACTTAGTGCCTCATCCCTTTATTGTGCAAAATAATAGCTCTCTTCCCTTCCCTCCCTTACTCTCTTTATTTTCCTCCCCTTCCCCTTCTCTCCATTCCCACTCCCTCCCCATGTATCCAGTCATTTACACGTATTTGTGACTATGAGATAATTTTATAGCCAGTATCACAGGACATATAAATCCAACAATTTGGATTCACTTTGGTTTGAAATATTTTAGGAAATAAATTCAGATCTGAGAAATGATGGTGGAATGGGTCCAACTAGAAGAAATTCCAGAATTGTAAATAGCATAGAGAGATTGCTGTTGGCCCCAACTCCAAAACTTCCAGACACCTTTATTCTTCCTTCAGAAAGATCCAAGATTATCAAAAGGTACTGTACCAGGGCAAAGCAGGACTAACATAAATGTGTCCTCTTTTAAATCAGTTAAGAACAGAGTGTTATGAGACTAAAGAATGACTAAACTCCCAGAGTGACCAGCATCTGTTTGATTTTGAACCTTATATGAACAGTGAGAAGGCTCAATTCCTTCTGATGTACTCCAGTCTATGAAGGAGAATTAACAGTTCCTAACTGCAACCTCTTTTCTCTTCTCTTCTTCCCTCTCTTCCTTTCTCATGCTTTCCCCTCTCTCTCCTTCACCCTTTTTCTGTGTTTTTCAAACTTCAAAGAGAGTAGAACACAAGAACAAAAAATATTGGCCTCTCCAAATTTTCCATGTCTATCTTAGTGGGAAGTACAGACCTATCCTTACTCTTCTAACAAGAGTTTTGTCATTGCTTAGAATAATAGAATGATGTGTTGTATAAGAGACACAGTCTCTAAAAAGATGTGTCTATAAGGCATTGATAACCTATTATGTCTTGATTTCTTCTCAGAAAGAGAGAGATTTGTATTCTGCAATAATTATAAATACTCTGAGTATTTCATTGGGGCATACCAATGATACTCTAGTTTAATTCTGACAAATTTAAAATGCGGGGTGGAGGGGAGTGGGGCAACAGGCAAAGCTACTCTACTTCTCAAGATGCCATTAATCTGACATATGGCCAGAGTTCGGGCGCCCTAAATCCTCCCAATGTGTGGATGGAAGATTTTTGACCAATGTGTCTGGTCCAGCAGAACCTTGGGAGGCCATTTCAGTCCAGGTTCCCCTAAGATTAGACCTGGAGGACACAAAGGGACCTGGATAGTACAAACACTGGGCCAGGCTGTGAAGTTCTGGACTGTCAGTGCATGCCTCAGGCACATGAGTCCCCAGGAGGAGGAGGACACATCAGCACAGGAAGCAGTCGGGGGACTAAGAAGACAGCCCCCAGCTCCCCTGGGGCAATGCCCCATGTGCAGCCTCAGGTGTTCCTGTCCTTCAGACAGTTCTCCAGTTGTCTCCTTGCTATACATCCACTCGCCTTGGGGCCAGATGTCTCATTTCCTTGTCACAGCTCCGGAGGCTTTGGTGTCTATTCAATTAGAAAAGGTGGGACTGCGGGACACGATGCTGAATGCCTTCCTCCTCAGGAAACAAACCATGGCTGACTCAGTGAACCTCGTGAGTATAGTAAGAAGGGCTCCCTGAAGCTCTCATGTCATCTTTTACATTGAAGCAAATAAAAACTCTTAACTTAGAGCCTGTTGCATTCAGCCTATTTTGGATAGAACCATTGAAAACATAAAGAACTGAAAAGGGGAGCTCAATAAGAAATACAAAGGAAGCCATTCAAGCCAATTGCAGTCTAGTTTTTAAAATGTGTGCATTTTCCCAAGGTCACATTTCATCCTGTCATTTTCTAAATGGAACTAGTTTCAACACCCGCTCTGAACATTTGCCCATTCCTGAGAGACCCGCCGGTGCTTAGGGTGTTTAGACAAGGTGAACAAAGACTCTTGTCATCTCATTCACCTGTTACTTTGTTTTTTCCAGGCACAAACACCTTGTTCCTATGTAAGAGTTTTATACTAGCCCAATCTGTAGAAACATATTTATAAAGCTCAAATCTTTCAACAGTTAAAAGGATTGCTTAATTTTGCGAATATCATTTCATTATTTATTAATGTTTTGATGAGGAAATCATTAGGTTAATGCAACGATGTTTGGGGAAGAAATGGAAGATTTACAATCTCTAGGCTTTTTCCCTACCTGTGACTAAAAACAAAAGACATAAATTTACCTAATCCAGGTGGGATGTGAGGGAGGCCAGATTTCAAGATCACTACTGAACAATAATAGAGAGAAAGGACTCCTTTTAATAAGCCACTAAGATATTAGTTTTTTACTATAATATTAAAAAAATATTGACCAAGTTGAAAATGTAACAACTCACTAACTGCTCATAGGATTATTTAATGCCAATCAGATTAAAAAGGGCTCAGGCAATAAATTGTCAGTTGTGTCAAGGTCTGGGATTTTAGCCTATTTACAAGCTGGTACATTAACCTGTAACTGTTCTGTGGAGGCTGCCAGAAGACACAAGATTTTTAGTTAAGAGAAAAAATAACTTTATTACTCAGAGCAGAGCAGGCAACATGGGCTTTGTGTTTGTGTTAGTTCCCTTGGCTTCCCAGGTCCCATGGGAGCAACATGGAGGAGCCCAGATGCATGTAGTGGGGATTTGTCACAGTTGAGTAATACTGAGCTTGGAGGCACCCACCTCTTTTATAGCAAGTCTGCTCTTTTTCCTGGAGGGAGGCATTACCTCATCCCTTAACGGCTTCTTTCTACAAACATAACCCTTAGCAATGGCCCCCGTAAAGAGTGGTCAGGGCCTTGCATTCTTTACTCACTCAGCAAAATGTATGGGAGGGAAACTTCCCTGGAGGAGTGTTTCCCAATAAGTTGACCTTCAGGAAGAGTATCTCAAAAGTCTGGCCTTTTTCTGCTTTAAGTTTGCTATCAATTTCTACATAGATACTTGCGTGGAGAGTGTTTATAACCAACTGTCTAATAGAAGATCTATCATCTTTTATTACAAGATGAAATGGAGGAAACCAAGAGAAAAGTTATAGTTGAATATTGTCAGAAGTAAGTATAGGATATGTAGTATATGTGAACTACACATGCTGATTTCTCTAACTCTGAATTCAATAAACACCAGAATTATGTAGATATTCTCCAAGGTATAAGGTGATCTGTTTTATTTGAGCCACAATCCTATTAGATAAAACCAAATAAAGTTGACCTCTGACACACAGAAGAAGAAGCATTAGAAGTGATAGATAGGAGATGCTTTGAAGGGCCCATGCCTTTGCCTTCATGCAGTAGCAACCTGACCCAGACAGAGATTTCTTCATGACAGAGGTGCTCAATTCTCTTTGAAAGATAGTCTAGGAAAGTAGATCCTGGAACTTCTGTAGAGAGAACTCACCTCTGGACATCATTTCTTTTGACTTTTCAGATTTAACCACCACATGTCTCACTACGCTCTTTGGGGTCAGATCATGGCCTACTGCAATAGCTTAAGGGCCCTGCTGGAAGATTTCCCGACAATCAGGGACACCTTTTTCATGTGGGGCAACCACAAGAAAATAAGGGGTTGAAGGATTCCAAGAAGGGCTGCAAGGATGACTTCAGGTGTGTAACTTCCGTTAGAGTTTGTTGCTCTCCCTCTCTACCCTGTCCCTTAGAGGGAAGAAATTTGGCATGGAAATCTTGCTCCCATTATTGCATTTGACCTTGATTTTCCAATCCAGAAGGGCAAAAGAAAGAATTAACACTTTGAGAATGAGGACCTAGGAGGATAAGAAGAGGGGGCGGTAGAGGAATAGGGCATAGAGGGGATAAATGATGATGGAAAAAAAATAAGTTACATTTAAAAATAAGTAAAATAAAAAAGTATAAGAGTATCTTTGTATTTTAACCCAGAGGAGTTGTTTATGGGCTGTTTGACTGCTATTTCAATGTATACAGTTTTATTTTCCCCTGGTGAGCCCTAAAATGTTCATCAATCACACCCTTTTACATAAGTAAGCCTCTAAAATAAACAAACAAATAAGTAGACCTGATCTTGAGCTGTCTTGGCTGCAAATATTTTACTCAATGGGGTAGGATAAAAATGGTATACCAATGCCTTGGATAAATCAGTGTTTTTCTGTATTTCTCTGACAGAGAAAAAAAAATGTACTATTAACTGATAATACTTTCTTATCATGCTTTATCTAGTTTTTCTAAATGTTCTTACCTTAGTCTACTAGAACTCACTCACCTGGATGAGGAGTTAGCATACCTGTGCAGTCAATGATACATTTCCTTTAAAAAAAAAAGAAAGAGGTGTTTTATAGTTATGCAGTCTCCAAGGGGGAGAAAAAACATCCTGTAGGATGAGCTTATCTCCCTCCTTCTTCTTTTCTTACTGCAAGGTGCTGAGTATCAGTAATAATAACTACGATCATATAACAGATAGATGAGGGGGATTGAAAGACCATTTATATCAGACCACTCTTTTGCTCACTTATTCATTCATACATCATTCAAACACTATTTACTCAGTGCTGACTTACTACCAGGCACTTAGCTACTGTTGTAACAACGGTGACTAAACCATGGACTCTGGTGATAAATTCAGTCCAGTGGGGGAAAGTTCTACAAACAAAAGAGTAGCTTCAAAGATTTCAAAGATAACATGTTGGAGTTTGATGACCTCAAAGGAGTGTTTAAGTCCATCCCAGGACCTCAGGGAGAAATTCAAAAGGAGGTGACAGGTAAGTTGGAGTTCATCGAGAAAATGGAGAAAACAGAACAGGCTAGAGAATGCTAGAGAATGAAAGAGGTTGAGTCCTTAAGCCCTTGATAATTGGCTATCAAAATAGTAGCCACTCCTACATTGATGCTGGCAAGGTGCCCAATTTTTGATACCAGTGTTTTGTCTCAAGAGCTCAGCCAGTGTATTCACTTGGGTAGACTTCAGGATTTATCTAATGACAGAATGCATTTGAGAGAGAAGTAGGGCAAAGATACCTCTGTAGAACAACTGTTTTGTAAAGGGTTTGACCTGTTGCCCAATGAGGCTAAAGTGCATCTTTCTGTCATATAAAACATCACAAGATAATCTTCTAAGGCTTATCAGTTCCACTCTCTCATCCATCCACTAGACAAGTCAACCATTTATAAGCACAATCTAAAAATTTGGGGTCAATTTTTAAAAATAGTTCCCAGAAGTCTAACCATGAGTTCACTACATTTGTGTTTAGGATAAAATGTATTCAGCAAATCTGTTTTTGTTTCTGATATGTTTTATTTGTAGCAGCCTAAGAAGGTTAGGAAAAAAAGGAGGAAAAATATCCCTCTAACTTGTAGGTCTTGCTCTATTCCTGTACTATTTCTGTGGATGACTGTGTGTCTCCTAAAGCTCAAAGGAAGCAGTCTCTTGAGAGAGAGAGCCTAAAGCCCTAAATCATCTAGTCAGTTAATGTATGATACTTTCAGGGCAAAGGTTTGGTCCACAAAGTGAGAATAACTCATACAGCCAGATAGTGGATGAGCAGCAACTAGTAGAGATTCAGTGTTTCTCCACCAAACCCATCTCCTGCCTCCTAAACTCTCTAGATTTTAATACACTCACATAAAACGAATTACAGAGAATTACAGAGAACTGAACTTCTCTCTTCTGTGGAAGTTTGGAAAAGATATACGATTCTAACTTCAAAGTCTATGATTCATTCTATGAAGTAAGTATTAATAAAAATTGAACACCAGCCACAAAGAGGTATAGTGGAGAGAGCCATGGCCTGATAGTGGGAATATTTGGACTTGACCCAGCTCAGTCTTAAGTTGCCCTGAGATCTCAGGCAGGTCACTTCTCTTCAATCTCCAGATCTCAACTCTTCACCTAATGAAGGAGGAAACTGAAGAAGCTTGCTGAAGTGAAATACATTATGGTTCTTAGTGCTGAGGGGTCTAGATTCTAAGGAACAGGACTACTGAAAAGGACTCCCAGAAAAGGGGCCTGTCAAAAGTGTTTATAAAAAAAGTAAGTAAGAAATATCCCAGGCCAAGTTTAACTAGAGATGAAGGGTCAAATTTGAGGAATGAGGGTCATGGATGATAGGGGTCCTCATTTCATTCATAAAATAAGGAATTGGGTTTGATTGAAAATAAGAAATATTTTGCTTTAAGTGCCAATTCCAATAATTAGTGCCCTTCTGTGTAGGATTCTGGGATATCCTCATGTGACAGTGTTGTTGTTGATTGGCAATGTCTGTCATAGTCAAGGGAAGGGAGGAAAGAGGGCTCCTGCTTGAGTTTGCTATCCCTCACAAGAAGAGCCCCATTAGCTGTATAGGCTTTACATTCTTAGGTGCTATTTAATTCATAAAAGACACCTAATGCCTGTAATGTACTGTGTTTAGTTCTAGCAAAGAACTCCACCCCCACCCCAAAACTAGACCAGAATCTCTATCAAAGAGGAGCCAAGGGGAGCTCTCCTCCTAGGAAGAATGCCCTTTGAGGTATCCATGCCCTCATAGCACCAGAGGAGTCTAGAGTCTGAAGACTAGGATGACACTCAATCACACTCCCAAGAGCAGTGGCATTAGCTGATGGAGGAGCAAAGAAGGCACAGAGAGAAAGGACAGTAACATTAATTGAGCCCTTATTATGTGACAGGCAGAGCAACTGCTATCCTATACAGCTACTTTATGTGCCTTAGGATAAGGCACCTCTTCCTCTGGGCAGGTTGCCCCAGGTCCAGGTGCAGAGTTTGGCAAGTAAAAGCTGAATCTCAGCCACTGCTGGTTGCCTCAGGGCACAACCTGAACAACAGTAGTACATGGCAACCTTGGTGCCAAGCACTGTAGAGCAATGGATTCAACATGGTCCTTGCCCTTCAGGCAAGGAGAAATAGGCAAAAACATTATGACAAAGAATGAAATAAATGTATAATGAAAGCACCCACCAGGAAATGTTCAGTACTATCTGAAAAATTGGGAAAGTGGGAATGGGGAGCAAGGCAGGTTTCAGGAAAGAGAGGATGCTTAACCTGGGTCTTAAAGGATGATCAGTGTTTCAGGTAAACAAGGAAAAGAACATTAGCTCAAGCTGGGAGAACCCCAAATACATAGGTACAGAGATATGAGGCAGCATGTGGACTTGTGAGTGGCCCCTATCCAGGGAATGTGAGGATGTGATCAGAAATAGAATTCAGACTGAGAGGCAAGATCCAGAAGTCTGGCATTTGTCCTTCCACAAATAGAAAGATGAACAAGACGATTGTCAGGGAGATCATTTAGGACGCTATTGATACTGCACAGATGAGACACGTTTAGGAGGTTAATCAGCTAGGCCAGGTGCTGGATTTAATATGGGGCTAAGGGGAAAGAGGAGTCTAGAATGTCACCCAGAGTCCCTGGCTTGAGTGAACAAAAAGATGGTAGTGGCATTATTATTTAAGTAGAGCCCGGTGCACGGATTCATGTACCAGTGGGGTCCCTCAACCTGGCCTACACCTTCTCACAATCCAGTAGCTCTCAGGGGATGTAGCAGTGTGTGAAGCAGCAGATGGCCAGGGAGGATCCTGAGTCTGGGCTGGGCACTATGCCATTAAGTAGTGCTGCTGCCAAGGCAGGAGAAGCTCCCACCTCCATAGTTGCACTTACCAGCCATGAGCCCAGCTTCTGGCTAAGCAGCATTCCGTTGTGGGAGTGCACTGACCACCAGGGGATAGCTCCTGAGTTTAGCATCTGTCCCCTGATGGTCAGTGTGTGTCATAGTGACTGGTCGAGTGGTTGACAGTGGTCACAGTCTCTTAGACTTATATATATATATATATATATATATATATATATATATATATATACACACACATACACACACACACACACACACACACACACACACACACACACACAAAGGTTCCATTGTGGACGATGGAAAAACGTTCTGGATGATGGTGTTGGTTGTACAACAATGCCAATGTATTTAATGCCACTGAACTATACAATTTAAAATAGTAAATTTTATGTTAAGTATATTTTATCACAGTTTTTTAAATGGGAGAAAAAGGGATATCAGTGCCATTAAGAGGAAACAATATGAAGAGGGAGATAATGAATCACAGCTCAGAAGCCTCAGCTAAGAATTTTTCATTAGTCTCCCAACAAATCGGAGGCTTCTTATTCTGGATTTCTCTGTGTTTTCATACACATCCATTCCACCCTGCTTCTGTCATTCAGTCATGTTTGTATGTCTAGCTGCTCTGGATGTAAGCCCCTTGAAGGCAGAGGCTGTCTTCATTTCATGTCATGGGTGTGTACCTCCTCCTTTACCATGGTTGAAAGCAAAAATGGGAAGGAAGGAATGGGCCCACAGGAAGTGCAGTGAGTTCCAACCAATGGCTTTTATTTATTTTTTATTAAATATTTATTATTCAGATTATTACATTTGTTTCTCTTTTTTCCCCTCCATAGCTCTCCTCCACTCGGCTCCCACCCTTCCCTCTACCCTTACCTCCCTCCCATTGACTTCATCCATAGGTGTATGATTTTTGTCCAGTCTCTCCCTGTATACCCCTCATCCTTTAAGTGGAATGAGAATTATCAGTCCACTCCCTTTCTGTGTTCCTAATACTATATATTCACCAGTTTATTCTGTTCATCAAATTTTTAATTCACTTAATTTTTAGATTCACTTGTTGATAGTTATGTATTTGTTGTTCATAATTTTTTGGCTTTTATCTTTTTCTTCTTCCTCTTTTAAAAGAGTACCTTTCAGCATTTCATATAATACTGGTTTGGAGTTGATGAACTCCTTTCACTTTTTCTTATCTGTGAAGCTCTTTATCTGCCCTTCTTCTGAATGATAGCTTTGCTGGATAGAGTATTCCTGGTTATAGGTTCTTGCAATTCATCACGTTGAATAATTCTTGCCACTCCCGTCTGGCCTGCATCATTTCTGTTGAGAAATCAGCTGACAGTCGTATGGGTGCTCCCTTGTAGGTAATGAACTGTTTTTCTCTTGCTGCTTTTAATATTCTCTCTTTGTCTTTTGCTCTTGGTGTTTTAATTATGATGTGTCTTGGTGTAGTCCTCTTTGGATTCTTTTTATACGGGGTTCTGTGTGTTTCCTGGACTTGTAAGTCTGTTTCTTTTACCAAATGTGGGAAGTTTTCAGTCATTATTTCTTTAAATAGGTTTCCAGTATCTTGTTCTTTCTCTTCTTCTGGCACCCCCACAATTCTGATGTTGGTACGCTTGAAGCTGTCCCAGAGACTCCTTACATTATCTTCACATTTTTGGATTCTTTTCTCTTCTTGCTTTTCCACTTGAGTGTTTTCTGATTCTTTATATTTCAAATTTTTTACTTGATTCTTGCCTTCCTCAAGTCTGCTGTTAGGTCTCTGTATAATATTTTTTATTTCAGTCAGTGTATGTTTAATTTCTAGTTGATCCTTTTCCATCTCTAGTTTGTTCTTTTCCACCTCTAGTTGGATCTTTTCCATCTCTAGGTGGTTCTTTTTCATCTCCTCGTGGGTCTCGCTAACTTTATCCAACTTTTCCAGGATATTCTTGAAAAACCTTATAACCGTGGTTTTGAACTCTATATCCAGTCATTTGTTTTCCTCCATTTCTTTTGTTTGTCTCAGCATTTTCACTATGCCGGGAGAACTTCTGTGTTGGATTCAGCCTTATGATACAAGAGTTGCAAAACTGCAAAAGCCTTTCTGTTGAGCTTGGGATGGGTGGAGTCTCAGAGCTTAAGGGACCGCCTTGCCTTCCAGTCGGCCCCACCCTCCACTGCCCCTGAGTCTCACTTGACTGGGTAATCGCTAGAGTGGTTCCTGTGTGTGCACATGTGCACCCTCGCAGTGCCTCTAGATTGCTGTCCCTCCGGCTCCCCTGTGCTGGGACCATATGAGTCTGGTTCCCCAGGGTTTCACCTGAAACTGGGGTTTAGTAGAGTTAGAAGTGACGCAGTTGGGAGGGTCTGTCTCCCGCCCACTCATGAAAGCCAGCGGCACAATGAGCAGTCGGTCCTCGGCGCACAGTGCCGTGAGCACCACCTGACTTCTGATCTTTTGTGACTCCCCTAAATTTCTGTGCACTTTTCCCTTTTCACAATCCAAACTCCCCCCGTATGAGTTTCAGCTGGATCTGGGGTTTAGTGTCATAGGATAAGGGGTTCAATGCCGTTGAGAGTCTCCGTCTCCCTCCCGCCAGAGAAAGCCAGCCAGGTTCTCTGGCACCCTCTCTCTCGTAGTGCGTCACTATACCTCAGCTTTTTGCAGCTCCTCTGGGTCTCTGTGAGCCCCTCTCTTTCCTTCTAGTTGTAGAATTTCCACTCAGCCAGCTTTCCTGTGGTTCTGGATGATGTCCGTTCTGTCTTTTAGTTGTAGTTTTGAAATTGTTGTGCGAGGCAGCAGTGTGGGTGTTTACCTATGCCGCCATCTTGGATTCTCCTTCAACCAATGGCTTTTAATTAAACTATGAAATAACAAACATGTCTCATCTTCTGGCAGGAATTTGGTTTGAGGCTTAAAGAAGACTTGGACCCAGTAGGTGAGGCTCTGTGGTTGAGCATCGACCTATGAACTAGGAGGTCATGGTTAGACTTCTGGTCAGGGCACATGCAGGCTCAATCCCCAGTATGGGTCATGCAGGAGATGCAGTAGGCAACCAATCAGTGATTCTCTCTCATCCTTGATGTTTCTATCTCTGTTTTCCTCTCCCTTCCTCTGTAAATTTTTTTTTAAAAAAAAGAAGGAAGGAGGGGAGAAGAAAAAGACTTGGAATTATTGAAAAAGGAAATGGACATGAACCTGATCATGGGAAAGAGAAAGGATTGTCCCAAGGTGACACCACTCAGAATCCATGGAAACCATTTAAATACTTGTTATGGCATCAATATAATTAGTGGTGTGGTTTCCTCCAGCTGTGTGTGACTAAAAGCAGAAAGAGGAAGAGCTGGAGGGATCCAGAGTTGGGGTTTGCTGGATAGATGAGCAGTGAGGGAGGAAGAGAGTGGGGTCAGAATGGACCTGACAGGTGGAAGGGGAGACCAAGGGCTGAGTGATGTCCAGGAACATATTGTGTAGGGATGAAGAAGGCTTAGTGGGGGTGAACGAGTGAGAAAACTAGAAGAATAGAAGGTAGAGCTGGGAAAGGAGGATATTTGAGTTTAGGATTTTGAAGGTGATATGGCCCCAGGTAATAATGAGGTCTGCCCTGATGCCCCAGAGCAGGTGGCTGAAGGGAAATTAAATGAAGGGCGATGATGCTGAGCAGGTCAAGAAACTGTCATGCCAAGGACCTGACAGGGAAGCCCTCCTATAGGGCTGAGAACTGGGCTACAATCTTGCACTGAGCACCCAAATCTTTCTGCTGCCCTGCTGATCCCCCTCAGTAAATGACTGCTCCCTGAAGGCAGAGGTAGAAGTGGCAGGGAAAATAATAATAATAATAATAATAATAATAATAATAATAATAAGGAGTAAAGACACCACTTGGTAGAAGGCCCTTTGGCTCCAAGGACACATGTGCTTCTCAGAGGCCAAGGACTGATTCAGCCACATTGCTGCCAGCCCCCTGGCCTACAACCCCGTGTGCTCAGACACAGGCCTTGTGACTTTTTTTTTAAATATATATTATTGATTTTTACAGAGAGGAAGGAAGAGGGATAGAGAGTTAGAAACATTGATGAGAGAGAAACATCGATCAGCTGCCTCCTGCACACTCCCTACTGGGGATGTGCCTGCAACCAAGGTACATGCCCTGGACCAGAATCAAACCTGGGACCTTTCAGACTGCAGGCCAATGCTCTAGCCACTGAGCCAAACCGGTTTTGGCCTTGTGACTTTTTATTGTTGATATTCAGGGCTTCTTTGGACACTGTTAAACACCGCTAACTGAATAACAGAGATAAAACTGGAATAAGCTAGCTTTGATGTGCTACAGAACAGTCTGATGTGGTTGCTGAAATAAAGAAATTCTCTAAGCTAACTCCACACTTTGTTCCTGAGCTTCAACTTATCTGATGAAAACCCTGAGACTTGAAATGTAGGTTTAAGGCCAGCAATTCACTCTATTCACAGTTGAGTTTTCATGATTTAAAAGGTCTCATTTTCAGAATGTTTGATATTGAAAACATTCAGTCCTCAGTTCAAATGAATCACATTTTACTTTGATGAGTGAGAAGGGTCATCTTATTGTCTTCTAGAGAGCCAAAAATAATAGGAACATCAAGAAATGCCCCCTATAGCTCCCAAAGTGCCCCCAAGAGGGTAAGATCCTTCCATCAAAAGCCCTTGCATAGGCGGTGGAAGTGGGTACAAATGTGAGAGACATGTCTTTATTCCTAATTTATGGGTGAAAAGACTCAGAAGATAATCTGTTCAAAGTCACACAGCTGAGGGTGGGAGAAGCTGGTCTCAAGCTCAGGTCCTCTGATGCCAAGTTGCACATCTGATAACTGCACAGAACACCATTGTCCATACAAGATGAACACAGTTCACTAGAATTGAAGGCTCCATTCAAGGGGGAAACAGCCCCCACCCTCACCCTCTGTTACAATGGGCTGCCCCACTCCTGAGATGATGGAGAAACAGTCGGTCAGGATGTCACTACCCACTAAGTGTAGCAGAAAGATCATACGCTTCTATTTGTGTGGAGGTCAAACACAGGCAAAACCCAACACAGTCTTTTAGTGGTGTATTCATTGGTGGTAAAACTACGAAGAAAATCAGGTATTGATGAGTGTAAAATTCAAGGAGGTCGTCCTCTGGGGGCCACCAAGCAAGTGCAGATCAAGCTTCAGCGGAACTGGTGGCATTGTCATTCTCCGGCGGTGGGTACCTGGGCCTGTGCAAATCCTTAACAGACATGTATGGATTGTGTGTTTATATGTAAACAAAGAGACAGCTATCCTGACGCCTAAGAAAAGAGGAGGCGTTTAGAAGTGGAGAAGAGCAGAGAGGAGAAAGAAGACAAAGAGGGCCAGAGTGAGGATCCCCGCCATGAGGAGACATGGCGGGGAGAGCAGGAAAAGGGAGATGTGCCCGCGCTCTAGAGCCTGGGTGTGGAACTGGCTGGATCTGCACTTAAATCCCAACTTTATCTCCTAGCACCTCAGTCAGCAAGATCTAGATCAACTCATAGGGCCTCAATTTCCTCACCTATGAATCAGGAACAAATCAGGTACATCCAAAGGTTGGCATAACAATTAAGTGAGAAGTTATGGGTGGGGGAGGAAGACATTTTACTCTACCATTTTGGTTCTCTCTGCTGATGTAATAATCAAGTTGAGAGAGATTTAATAAGAGAAAATAACTCAAATTTAATTATACGCATAGGTGTAGGAATCCCGAAAACGTGAGAGAGTCAGAGACCCCATATACACAAGAGGTTAGGAGACAGAAAGGTAAGCAAGGCCTTCTGAGCTCAGGGATGAGGTCAGGC